>OX632358.1:7756821-7761821 GCA_951751655.1 Ophion costatus | reverse complement strand
AAAAAATACGAATTTCACGTCATTTTGAAGATTTAAAAAATGTGTGTGGTTGTTCAAACTTCCCCAATTTTTAAGATTCATGGCCATTTTTTAAATATTTGTCGAATCGACAATATAGGAATTGAGGTAGTAGTCAGGAGTCACAACGATGTTGCTTTTATTAAGGATGATAATAAAAATACAGGTGAGAATAGAAAGAAATGAAATAACCTTGGAATTATAAATTGACAAGAGAAAATATGCGACACGAGCTTCAACCGCTTCCCAATTTCGACTCTCTCTCTTCAATCTTTTCTCGCACGACTCCCCGCTCATTTCGGCTCTCCCCGCCAATCAGAGTCGTCTCTCAGTTCGCACGGCACCACGTAAGTTCGTCGCAATAATAGTGATAGTCATAATAAGGATCATAACAAGAATTGTTGTCAAAACTCTCGTCTCTTTCGTCGGAACACTCGATAATTTCGCCGATCCTACATATGAATAGAGTATCATGACAGGACGGTTGATATCAAATTTGTGAAACATCGCTCGAACGGTCCAATCGAATGGTCGAAAGATAATCAAACTTTAGATGAGACTACTCGAAAAAAAATACGCTGCAAATTGAAATTCGCAAATTGCTTCCTCGAGATTGAGCACGATGCTCGAAGCTTCCTCTACGAGGAAGCCAACATTAAAAATATTAGTTCCGCGAGGGGGCAGCTAGCAAATTTCAATTTGAAACGTATTTTAAACTTCGTTACTCTGAAATACAAATATAAGAGCTTTAAAAAAAATGTAAACTGCCTCAAGTAATATATTTACTATTAAATTTTTTAAAAATTTTTTCAGATTTTTTATTTCAACATTTTTGAAAGTGCCTTTTTTTCCAAATAAATATATATCGGAACTAGAAGTAACTGAAAAAAAATGTCTGTAAATAAAAGTTGTAGTTTTGTGTTGGTTTTCGAGCGGACGACTTGAAATCATTTTTACGTTACGGTAATGCTGATTTTTTTTAGAAAAAAAGGGGGAAACAATTTTTTTTATTAAAAAACGGCCTTTTTTTTTGCTGAAAAATGACAGAATCTTCCAGTATGTCTGATGATATCGCAAAAAAATCGCCAGAGTGGCACCTCGGAAAATCGCCCGAGTAGAACCTCGCTCCGTGCCACTATGGCGATTTTTTTGCGATATCGTCAGACATACTGGAAGACTAATTTTTCAGCAAAAAAACGGCTGTTTTTTAATAAAAAAATAAAAAGTCGTTCAAGGTCATTTAAGATCAAAAAGTGACATAAACTTTATTTTTATGTGAAATTACCTTTATTCACAGTAGATGTTCAAAGTCATTGCCATTGGAATCAATGCAGTATTGCGATCTCCTCATCACGAATTTCTTATCATTTCGGCACTTATCGCCGAAGTCTTGCCATTGCCTTGTATGTAAACAACGGCACCAAACATTCAATGTACACGAAACATCGTACAATGTTTCGCCCAAACAAACCCAAGATAACGATAGTAAGAATGGTGAGACTAGTATTAATGAATCAAGCGAATGTAAATGATGTATCCTTTTGAAAAGCAAACCGATATGCTTCTAATTTACGAAGAATGTCAGAAAAATGCAGTGAGAGCTAGAGACTTATACGCTGAAAGATTTCCTGAACGTTCTCATCCTACACGCCGTACATTTCAAATTTTGTACACTAAACTAAGGTCAGCTGGATCTTGTACACTAAACTAAGGTCAGCTGGAAAGTAACCGAGAAAAGCGAGTTACTATCCAAGAAACGGAAATTGATGTTCTTGCTGCCGTTCATCGAGACCCTGTCACATCCGGAAGGGATGTGAGCATAGTATATTTGTTTCCCTCTTTGTTGCCTACGCCTAGCGCAATAGCACGGGATGAGGGTAAAAAGGAGTAATGTGTGCTAAGGAATGAAATTACGGGATTTACGCAATAATTCAACATGATGGAATGATTCGTTAGATTTGTGTTCAAATGACTCGTGTTTTATTAGAGTTAACTAATCTGGTTAATCCGATTAGTTTGTGAATACATGGAAACCGAATAACTAAATATATATATGTATATATTATGTATAGAGTTCGCTTACCATCGTCGGTTATGCGATGTACACTCGTTCGCAGGAGTGTCAGCGATCGGTCGCAAGGGTAACGGCCCTTCGCTGGTGGCCATGTGTGCTCGCAGGTACAATGGAAGATAAGACGCGTACGCACTGCGTTTACAATGTTTCTTAGAAAGCGCGGACTTGGTTTTCGATCGGGTTGAGTTACTTCAGCGTAAATACAAATACTAAGTTATGAAAAATGAACTCGAGTTATTAGTCGCGGAATAAGAGTATAGAATTTCGACAGGACCTATTACTTAGAGAGAAGGTATGGAATTGACGTTTGACTTCGTGATAGACTGTTGGGTTAAGCGTCGATGAATACACGGACAGAGTCATGGTTGACAAAGACTCCGATGTAAGAACTGAGGAGTGGCGACGGATCGCCCTTTTTATAAGCGTTTTTGGTTCCTCTTGTTCTAGGTTCCATATTTGGGCAGAGTGGAAAAAAGGGGTTTCGGACTTTTAATGGGTTGTCGGCCAATCGTGAATGACGACGTGGAAGTATGTTCCTTGGGTCTTACGGACCAGATATGAATGAATTTAATTGTCTATAGGCCAATCGGAGACAGAGAGAGAGAGAGAGAGAGAGAGAGAGAGAGAGAGAGAGAGAGTCGTAGGAGTCAGTTTCCTGTGGATTTTCGTAAGGCGCTCTGCTATGCGCTTCGTAGCTTGTTCACGTATTTTCGGTTTCCGTTGCGCTCCGTTTTTACGACCGGCACGAGCGGAATTTTTCTGAGCCCTTGACCTATGCTTAGTCGCTACACGAGATAGAACGCATAGTTATACAATTTTTGTTTTATGACTTTTCGGAGAAATCATGCCTAAAACCGTGTTCTCATGGAATTCGCGTGGATAAGGAAGGCCGTAGGGAAAGTTTAGTGACTTCGTCGCACGACGTGACAACCCTTGTGCGAGTTCTCGTCAAATTCCGTGGGAATCTGGCGTAAGCCAAAGAAGTATTCTACATGTTCTACATCGTCATAAATATGATCCTTACCACATCAGTCTTCACCAGGAATTAACTGGTACGGATTTCATGAATAGCACTGAATTCTGCCAATGGGCTCAACGCCAGATTCAGAGAGATGACTCATTTATGAATCGGATTTTATTTACTGATGAGGCAACATTTACGAATCATGGAAATATCAACTTGCATAACATGCATTTGTGGTCAACTAAAAATCCACATTGGCTGCGGCAAGTTGCACACCAAAGAACGTGGTCGGTTAATGTATGATGTGGGATTATTGGGGATAGAATCATAGGCCTTTATTTAATCGAAAGGAATCTTAATAGTAGGAAGTACACCACATTCCTTCAAGAAACATTAGGTCCGTTATTGGAAGAAATACCTTTAGAAACAAGAAACAATGTGGTAACAACACGATGGATGCCCGGCACATTCTTCGCTGGTAGCTAGAAATGAATTGCAAAAGAGATTTCCAAATCGTTGTATTGGACGCGGAGGAGCTGTATCGTGGCCGGCTCGCTCGCCAGACTTGAGGCCTCTGGACTTTTCTTCTGGGGATACATGAAAGATCTTATTTATAAAGGACGTCCAACTACGCCGGATGATGTACGGGAGAGAATTCTTCGAGCCTGTGATTCGATAAGTGCCGAAGTGATAAGGATTTCTACACAATCCGTGATGAGGAGATTGCATTAGTGCATTGATTCCAATGGCAATCACTTTGAACATCTACTGTGAATGAAGGTAATTTCACATAAAAATAAAGTTCATATCACTTTTCGATCTTAAATGACCTTGAACGACTTTGCCCCCTAAATATTTTTTATGCCGTTTTCGATGCTCTACAAGATAGTTGGAAAAAATGTAACATCCCACTTAAAAAAGTGGAGGTGACCTTTGCTGTGCGACAGCACCTCCACCGAGATAAAAAAAATGGTCGCATTTGATGACCCCTTTCGTACGGTACTACTTTTGTTTCAAACATTTTTTTGTGACGTCGATAATTACAGAGATATTCAAGGTGGCAACAGTTAGTGCCTCACCCTGTATAACAATCTTCCAACACGCGAGTAGCAAACCCATGATCGCCGCTCTTTCGCTCGGCCATCTCCTCAAGAGCACAAGAGTACAAGCATTGAGGAGTAGTCAGGAATTTTTTTACATTTTTTCAAGCATTTCGACCCGTTGAAAATTGTACTCATACGACATACGGCCCAGTGAAACCGCGGAAGCATCAGAATTACAGTGCGACCGCGGAGGGTTAATGATCTTACCTCCTTAATGGAGATGTTAAAATATTTTTGGCCTGTTATTGTATTTTTCGATGAAAGATGCTTTCATATAAATGCGTGAAGAAGCATTTCGATAAGAAAATATTAGTGTTACGAATAGCCTTAAACATGAAACATGACAAAATATTAAATAGCAGCTTACAGGAATGTTTTTGATCAACGAATACATTTTAAAGACAGGAAACATGACCGTAATAAACAATGTATGTAAGGGGGTGCTTTACGTCCTTAAGCCTGTTGTCTGGGAAAAAGGTAAAATACGTAAACTAGAGTTTAGTTTCTTCTTTCAAGTGATACCTCTTTTATCCAATTCCATACAAGTGTGGAGTGAGAAAGAGGATACATTACTCCAAGTGTGGACATTGGGAAAAAGGCAAATAGAAAGTTGGTTCACCACTTCATATTTATTCTCAACAGCTCTACCGTGGTTTTATCATCGACTTCGATTACAACAATTTCCGTTTTTGTTTAATTCCGATCGGTGGACCGCTTTCAGGTGAGACTGCAAAATCATCCCCCCACACGCGTTTCTTTAAGATGCGGTTTCCCTGCTGAAGACCTTTTTTCCGCAAATAAAAAAATCCATCGCCAATAGTTTCTAATGTTTTAACATATA
>OX632358.1:7647558-7756621 GCA_951751655.1 Ophion costatus | reverse complement strand
AGAGAGAGAGAGAGAGAGAGAGAGAGAGAGAGAGAGAGAGAGGGAGAGAGAGAGAGAGAAAGAGAGATAAAAAAGATTTTCGTAAAAAATATCCTCACTTGATCGATATGCTTCGGTAGTGAGTGAGTTTTGAATTATGCTATTCTAATAAATTTCGCGTAGTTGCCCGTGGATTCAATCTCACATCGAGAACGGTAGAAAAGCCAGGTTCTTGACGTAACGCTGGAGGCGTTGATGCTCAATCTTGCTGGGAGGGAAGATCCTCCAAAGAATTTAATATCAGAGGAGGTTGACCGTCCGTTTTTTGCGTAGATTACGCCGTTTCTAGCCCACACATATTTGAAGCCAACCAGTGCCGCTTCTTGTTTGATAAGCCGAAACATTTTGTAGGTGGCGGACGGAAGCAGTTCATTTATATAAATCTTGAGATTTTTGTTTGAGACGTCACAGTCAGGAAAAACGTCACCCCATTTCAGGTCCTTGTTGGTCTTTTTCTTGCTCAAGAAGAAATTTCTGACTGAGTTTGACGTAAGTGGAATGAAGTACGCGACCTTTATATTTGCTGTAGCTCCCGCAGCTTCCACACTGTCACCGCCGCTGGCTGTTCTCACAGACAGAACATGCGAAGATAGCTCCTTTATTCCCAGTGCCTCGAAGATTCTTTCCACAACTCCTTCCGTCGGAATAGACAAATTGACGGGAGCACCGCTTAAGATGATGTCACTCATATTCATCGTCGGAGGCTGCGGATTGGTCCTTTCAGCCTTCAACAAGTTCATTTCTCTATCAATTCTCTGGTTGTTCAACTTAAGAGGGAATACCTTATCGCGGTCGGTATGGTAGATCGATTATAGAATCCCACTAATCTCTGAAACGGCTCTTCAGATCCCGTCGAAACTTTGCCAAACGACGTCAAATAGATAGATGAATGGCTCTCTTCTTCTCAAATCTTCTGATTTTGAGAAAAAGAATGTAGATTGACTTATGATAACCCAATCTACATTTTTTTTCTCAAATTCGGAAAATTTGAGGAGAAGACAGCCGTTCGTCTATCTATTTGACGTCGTTTGGCAAAGTTTCGTCGGGATCTGAAGAGCCGTTTCAGAGATTCGTGGGAATCTATAATCGTTCTATCATACCGACCGCGATAAGATATCATTCCCTCGTAAGAGCGGTAATCTGCGCAGAATGGTCATTCAATTTAGCGTCTGTAACCGGTAAGCGATCCAAGAGTGCACGAAACTCATTGTTGGTCACTTCTTGACGTTCGCGAAAGACGAAATTTTGGCAAGGATCTTTGCCAGCATGACGTCCTGAACAGACGCTGAAGTTTGATCGGAATGCCCTGGTATCCTGCCCTGGTATCCTGCCCTGGAGAGGGAGAGAGAGAGAGAGAGAGAGAGTGCGAGTAGTCAACGTGAATTTCAGTACCTATTATTATTATTATTATTTCTTTCTTCGGCTACAGAAAATAAGTCTGTGTAGTGTAACAATTGCTTTTTTATTTGTATTAGTCGACATCTAATCTTTGGTCACATTTGGTTTGGTTGAGGAACTCTCATTTCTTATGAGTCTAGCAACAAAATTCTTACAGCATGGTTTTCATGGAGACATCGACACAAATTCGCGTGTTCACGCTCGCGCTACAATCATTATCTTCATTCGACGTTTTTCGTTACGCCTGAATCTCCTCATCGTTCTTTTCATGACATTATTCACCGTCCTCACACATCCGCGAATTCCGTTACGCCTAATATACATATTTATCGACTTCCCACATTGCGTACTACTAAATTCCAATAAATACCCGCGTATATATTTACGCCCTTATACGGCCATCACATTCAACCGCCGCGCGGTTCGCTACACCCACACAGTGAATTCAACTATTGATCTTTCAAAATCATTATAAAAATACTAAATCCTTTTATTTTTCGATTCGCATCTTCCTTTACTCTCAACTCGATTTACAATTTTCCCATTACTGGTGTTTATTTTCTTTCTAACAATCGTCCTCGTTGGCCTCGCACAAGTCTCAAAATCCTAATATATATTATTCCCGCCCTTAAATGGGTCTCGAGGATCGGTATAACATGTAAATATAAATATGGTATAAAGAAAAATAAATATAAATTACATATAAATTTTCGGGACGAATTTTTGCTGCAATCCCGTCACACGGGTATCATGGGTGTCGTCGCCACCTTTTCACCGAATGGCAAATGGCGGGCACAACTCTGCCTCTCACGACGCCATCTTGGACACTTGCTATCGTGCACCCTTTCCGCGGCACCGGTCACTCGGAGTTTTTGAGTTCGATTTTTTGGTTCATTCGTACTCACATCACCCTTCCGTTATTACTGGACTTCTCCGTCCCTCGACGTTACGCCCGAAGGCCCACGAATCGTACCACTGACGAGGCGTTGACGAACGACGAGGCAGTCGGACGTTTCGGACTCTCATTTTCTCAGAGTAGACTGTTAAGGATATGGGTGAAAGAATACGCAATACACACTCTTGCTATGAAACGAATGTTAATTAATCTTTATTTCTTTGGTGAACAAACACTTTGGCACCGTTGATCCCTCTCGCTCTTTCTGACTGCTTGCAATGGTCGCTCGCATAGAACTGACATGGCGTCGCATGAGACGCCTTCGTCTTGCTATAAGAATGGCGCATGCGCCTTGTCGTCTGCGCCATTGCACACATACCAAGCGCGCGAAAACTGACTCAACACTTCCACCGTTTTAATCACTTGGTGCTTTACACACACTCATACCGTTACGAAGACGAATAAAGCTTTCTTTTGGTAAATTTTTCGTAAATATATCCGCCTTCTGTGCATTAGAGGGGATGTACAATATTTTTACTTCTTCTTTCTCAACAAGTTCACGGACGTGATGATATCGAACATCAATGTGCTTTGTCCTTTCGTGAAACTCTGGGTTTTTAGCCAATTTTATGGCACTTTGATTATCGACATGAATTACCGTGGGATTATCACATTGATATTCGATATCTCTCAACAGAACCCTGAACCACGTTGCTTCTTTTCCAGCCAACGATAATGCAATATATTCAGCTTCCGTTGTACTTAATGCAATCGACTTTTGTCGTTTTGACGACCACGTGTCCGGCCCGCCTGAAAAACAAAACAAATACCCGGTGGTAGACCTTCGTGTCTCCAAATCAGCCGCATAATCTGCATCGGAGAAGCCAATGAGATTTAACTCGCTCCACCGCTGCGGTACACAATTCCAAAATTTGCTGTTCCCAACAGATAGGCAAAACTTCTTTTGACCGCTCGCCAATGATTCGAATCGTGATTATTCAAGAATTTGCTCGCATTGTTTACCGCAAACGAGATATCAGGTCTTGACACTATTGCCAAAAACATAAGAGAGCCTACGGCGTCACGGTACGGTACGCTGTCTACATTCTCGCTTTCGGTAATCGGTTTTAGGATAACATTTGGATCACCTGGTACACACACAGTTTTTGCCTCATTCATACTGAATTTTTCTAATATATACTTTGTGTACGCACTCTGGTGCACAAACACTGTCTTGCGTTTTCTATCGCGCTCGATTTGTAAGGCAACGAAACATTTTCCGTTGCTTACTGTAATTTCAAACTCCGAACGCAATTTATTTATTAGCACTTGAAGAGCTTTTTCCGATTTGCACGCTATAAGCCCGTCATCTACAATTAACGCGAGGTAAACCTTTTCTTTTTCGTATACGCCCGTGTATATACACTTTTCTGCCACGGTTTCTATGAAATTGAATTTTCGCAAGAAATTGCCGAACTTTACGTTCCAACACCGAGGTTATTGTTTTAAGCCGTAAAGCGATTTCTTCAATCTACACACTGCACTCACACCACTTGCTTTATTTTCGACGCCGATGCCTTCGGGAGGTTCCATGTGAATTTCTTCGTCGAGACTTCCGTATAGGAACGCTGTCTTCACGTCGAATTGCATCAACTCCACATCTTCTTGTGCAATGAGTGCGAGCAATACACGCAAGGAATCGTAACGCACCACAGGTGCAAATGTCTTATGATAATCGATTCCTTTGCGTTGTTTGAAGCCTCTTGCACACAAACGAGCCTTATAGCGATAAGCCTTTCCTGTCACGTCTTTTAACCTCTTAAACACCCATTTGGAATCCATGGTACTTTGATCCTTTTGTCTTGGCACCATCGTCCAAGTGGTGTTCTTTTCATGTGCCGCCAACTCTTTACGAATTGCCTCGATCCATTTCGACGAATCTTCTCCGCCGACAGCGCCTCTGTAATTCGTAGGAGTATCGTACGCGCCATATTTACCTCATACCCCTCGTATCTCTGAGGCGGTCATAGTGCGTTGCGATCGCGAAGTCGTGGTGTCTCGGCTGATGGTATATGACGCTCGATCTCTGCATTACCGATCTCAGGTACATCATCGACTGCTGGTGCCTCATGTACAGGCTCTTCTTGCTCCTCGTTGTCGCTGGAAATTCCTGTCAGTAACCACTCTGATACGCTCTCGTTCTCGCGTGAACTGTTTACGCCATCTGTTTCGTGAAAC
Organism: Ophion costatus; assembly: GCA_951751655.1. Classification (NCBI taxonomy): domain Eukaryota; kingdom Metazoa; phylum Arthropoda; class Insecta; order Hymenoptera; family Ichneumonidae; genus Ophion; species Ophion costatus. The sequence goes on along the minus strand of OX632358.1, from coordinate 7,752,051 downwards.
ACGACGTTTCTCGACACTTTCACGGATCTCGTCTTGGGGTTATATACTCTGTAATTCGTTGAATCACCTTCGTATCCCACAAACACTACTTTGTTCGACCTGTCATCGAATTTTCTAGTAAATTGTTTTGGCACGCATACGAAAGCCTCCGATCCAAACACTTTCACATGACTGAGATCGGGTTTCTCTCCAGTCCAAATTTCACACGCCGTTTTTCCCCCTCTTTTCTCCGACGATGCCACGCGATTTAAAATGTACACTGCAGTATTTACTGCTTCTGCCCATAATATAGTCGGTAAATTTGTCCCTTTCAGCATTGTACGCGCGGATTCAACATCGGATTGTTCCGATGTATACGGCGCACTCGGCTCGAACTTCATACCGCGCAATGACAAATACTGCGGCATTTTCTCGTTGCAGTACTCTCGGCCATTATCGAACGTAGCACTTTCATTGGTTTCCCGAACTTGTTCGCGATCACTTTCTCGAAATGCTTAAAACGTTCAAAGACGTCCGACTTGTGTCTAAGGAAAAATACGTAACGAAAACCTGAGGCATCATCAATAAAAGTCACAAAATAACGCGCTCCACCCGGCGAGGCTTCGGACATCGGCCCACACACGTCACTATGTATTAGCTCGCCCGGCTTCGTTTTTATTTTCTTTTCGTCTTTTTGAACGATAGTTTGTGTGCTTTCCCCAATTGACAGGCGTGACAAAAGAAATCACACTCGTTAGTGACTTTTGCTCGACAGTGAACGCTTATTTAGATGTCCTAGGCGTTCGTGCCAGACCTTTAGACTCGTTTTAGACACGTTGACTTCGCCCACGCTACTGACACTTTTTACGCGAAAACACATTCGATATATCTTGTTTGATTGTTTTATGCCTGTTGCCACGACCTCTTTGTTGTTCAACAGGTCTACACAATTACTCGTGAATCTCACTTCGAAACCGTTGGACGTACAAACGCCAACGGAAAATAGATTGCTGCGCAATGCCGGTACATAGAGTACGTTGTTGATTCGCGCTTCGCGCCACTCTCCTTTTACGAGCTTTTCGATCACGACCGTTCCTTCGCCGGCTACCTCACACTCTGCATTATCGCCCAGCGATATCTTCGTGCCTCCTCCCGGTCGAAATTCAGTGAACCAATCTCGTCTGTAGGTAATGTGCCTAGAAGCACCGCTGTCGGTATACCAGATCTCTTCTTTATCGACAGCTAGCCATTTCCTCTCGAAATCTGCAGACACTTTATTATACCGACTCGGCGCTTCACTTTTGTTTTCCGCACTTTTGGCAACGACAGCGCAATCCCGTGACTCACTTTTGTTCCCGCCATCTTTTCCTTGTCCACGTGTCGGGCAATCCCGTGCGTAATGCCCCTTCTCGTGGCAACAGAAATACTCGACAGTTTTCTTCCTTTTGTAATGACGCACTTTCTTCTTTGTCCCACGAGCCTTCTCGCCGGTGTTTCTTACGGCAGCGAACGCCGCTGTTTCCTCTTCTCCAGCGTTAAGACGACCCTCTTCCTTAATGAGGCGTTCCTGCACATTCTCCCTGGTCTGTCGATCAGGTTCGACACTGTCCCATGCTGTCTGCAGAGTGCTGAACTTGGACGTAAGACTTGCGAAGACTTTCGCCATTATCGTATTTTCAGAGACGTTCTCTCCGAGATCCACTAGTTGCGACACCATATTTTGGTCTTTCGCCACGTGTTGCACAGCCGAGTCTGTTGCGCCCATCCGGTATTCGTGAAACCGTTGCGCTAACAGCAGTTTATTCGTTGGGGAATTCTGCGCGTGGATTCGACCCAATTTGTCCCACATGTCTTTGGAGGATGTGCAGATCAAAAGCGGTTCAAGATGCTTATACTCAAGCCCCCGTGATATGTACGACATCGCCTTTGCGTCGTCTTTTATCCACGTTTTCAGTAACGCGCCCTCAGCTTCCGCCGGCTTCGGTCTCGTTCCGTCCACTACGTCGAATATACCGAGTCCTATCAACGACGCTCTTGCCTGAAATTTCCATCCAAGGAAATTTGTTCTGTCAAATTTTGGGACATACCCCACAGAGGAATCGTCTGGCATCTTCTCGCCGAATTTTTACTCGTGTCACGTGTTTCTTTTTTTTTGTCCACAAAACAATTACTAGCGCAGTGGAATCGTATCTGGGCCCATAACCTGTTAAGGATATGGGTGAAAGAATACGCAATACACACTCTTGCTATGAAACGAATGTTAATTAATCTTTATTTCTTTGGTGAACAAACACTTTGGCACCGTTCATCTCTCTCGCTCTTTCTGACTGTTTGCAATGGTCGCTCGCATAGAACTAACATGGCGTCGCATGAGACGCCTTCGTCTTGCTATAATAATGGCGCATGCGCCTTGCCGTCTGCGCCACTGCACACACATACCAAGCGCGCGAAAACTAACTCAACATAGATGATCGACCGCCCGGTGCGTGTTTCGATATTCCCTCTCGAACGTGGCCATCGATTCCTCGTAGTGCTCCGTATTAATGCGTCAAGTCCCGGGAAGACGACTTATCTGAGACATCGATCTATGTTAGACAGATAAAGCCCTTCGATTTAACGTGCAGTACCTCGTCAGAGACCCTAACTACACGGCTCCCAGGGGCGAGGAGTCGGCATACGCCCGACCAGCCCGACAAGCATATGCAAGCCTCCCAGTTTACGTTCGGATGCGGGTCCTCACGTAACTACCGGTAGGAGAGTGACTTTCCAACACTCTAACAGCTCTGCAGGCTGCTGTCTGAGCTGTTGGTGCGCAACTCACACGCCGGAACCTCCAACAGGTTCCTGACCAGCATGCAGCCAACCACTGCCCCCACGAGTCCAACCTCATTGGCTCGGCTCCTACTCCTCTTCGGTGGCTTACCCAGCCCCCATGGTTCCAGTTCAGACTAATGTTGGCGTCTTCGCGACACGTAATAGTTCCGCTACACTTCACGGATCCCGCTCCGACGGTCGTGATAGGCCAGCCGGAACGGCGGTGTCGCCGCTCACCGAGGTTTCCACAGTCATCATCCTGTAGGAGTCAGACTGCGGGAACCCTTCTACCGAATGAGCCACCAACCTAAGTCACAGGCACAGGAATAAATAACACTTAACCAAAGACACTTGACGATACACGCACAACAATGTTACCGTCTACATGTCCACAAAACACCTTAACGACAAAAAACTTTCTCGTTCACCGGCCGAGGCCGGGAATGGTCACAACACTAAACACTTTATAAATAGTATCACTACACAAAATGTTTAAATGTTCTCAACGACAAAAAATCGTCGTTCCCGACCGAAGCCGAGAACGAACGATTACAACACATATGCCAAACCAGATAGGCCAGTGTCGGTCTTCAGCCGCCGTCAAGCTGTGCCCGGTATAGCCCGACGTTTCGGGTGTACTCCGAACACAGCTTACTCCTGGCGGAGTGTGGAACCGCCTTCCTGCTACTCCTCGTGCAGTTCACGCACTTCGGTGTCGCTTTGGCGGGACAGGCTTGCCTCAGGTGGTCGTTTGATCCGTAGTGCTCACAGACCTGGTCCGCAGCACTGCAATTTTTCGTGATGTGGCCATAGCCACAACACTTGAAGCACCGACTAACATTAAGGTACTCGGCGCTCCTCTATGAGCCCCAAGCGAGGAACACAAGTCCACGCTTGAGAACTCCTTCCATGAGTCTCATGGGTAACTGGATGATCCAATTGTTTAGCCCCTGCTTGTTCTTGAAACAGGAGACTGCCTCATCGAGAACAGCCTCCGCCTCGTTCGAGTGCCTGAGGAGGTTCTTCTTAACGAAGTCCTCCTTCAGGACTTCTTTTGACACATCGGTCAAAACGTCATACATTATGATCGATGGTTTTCTTGTAGGGGCGATCACTGCCGTGAGGCTCACGCGGCTAAGGTTGGCACTTGTGATTATCTCGGCGTCCTCTTTCGAGGCGACGTTGATCACTACCCTCTTCTTGCGCGTCTGCCTAACAGACGCTACTTTCAGGGCGCCGCGGTGCGCTTAGAGTCTGCGGAGTAAATGCTTACGGATGTCCTCCACGGCTCTGGCGTCCTCTTCGGTGGTCGGCCGTACCACCACAGCCACCATCCTTGGTTGGGGAGGCTTTCTCCCCAACGTGACTGACTCGACAGACGGTGCTTGCGCACCACCCATCGAGCCATCATGTCTTCTTTTCCCGACGGCAGATGCGTACGCCTGTCGGGGGGGTCTCCTCCTCCTTCTGCCTCTTCATCGCCTCTTCCTTATGCCTCTTCATCACCTCCTCCATCTCCTCCACCTTCTTTATCGCGGCATCCCTTTCGGCGATGGCCTTGCCCAGCTGCCTCCTTGCCTCCTCTCTCTGGAGGTAGCACCTGTCCCCGTACCGTCTCCCCCGCCGGAGCTCAATCTCGTAGTGCGACACATGGTCCAGCATCACTAGGATGGCCGCCCTCGCCATCTTGTTCGTGTCTGCAACCAGGAACTTTTCTATTTCGAGCCTCCGCTTGTCGAGGGAGTCCTCGAGCTTCTTCCGATCCCTGTCTAGGAACTCTTATGCGCTCTTTTCCAGTTCCTCCTCCATCGGAGTCTCTGGCACGGTCACTTCGAGCACTTCTTTTGGTACATCTGCGGGGTTTAGGAATGGCGGTTCCTTGATCCAACCAGCCATCTTCTTGCTTTTCGGTCCTGGTTTCTTCTTCTTTGTGACATGCTTCGCGAGGGTGTCTCCGCGTCCGGTAGACCCTGCCGAGCCGCTGTCAAAATTCAGTTCCTCACGTGAACGCTTCACACTTCGGACGGAGCGTCCTCCCTCCGAAACGATCGATGTCACGCTGGAACTCCTCGTCATGCCTTTGCCAGTCGCTTCCATTGTCTCTTTGCCTTTTGTCGTTGCCTGTTCCGTTCCGATTTTGGTTTTTGTTGTGTTAGATTCCATGTTTATTCCCACGAGTGTGGTCGGTCATAAAGGTCCACCCCGGCCTTCCTCCATACCGGGGTAAGAGGACTAAAATACACCCGCGAACCTGCCCCAAGGGAACCGGGGAGGCCGTTCGCAGTTATCTCCGTTGTTTCCATATGGATAACTTTGCATCCGACAGGCACAGGCACTCACACCCCGGAATTAAATGGAGCTGAGAAGGCGGTGTCGCTGCTCACCGTGGCACCCGGACTCGCCCCCTTAAGGGGGTCCGTCTCGCGAGATGCCTCCCTGTCCTGATCTATGTTAGACAATCGATGTCTCTTTATTTTTCAACTGCGTGTCTTTTTTTACTACGGGTACCTCGTCTCGAAGTATGTCGGGCGACAGGGCTGAGGCCGTGGCGTCCCTCTACTTCGTCGATGCCCCGATTCTAGGAGGCTGTGGTTTTTTCGCGACTTCAGCCTGCTGTGGTAGGTCGCGACTCCAGGCGGCAAAATTCGAAATGTCCGATTGCTCAAATTGCGGGAATTTTGAATTTTCGCCTCTCGCATTGGAGGGCACTATTGCACTCCTACAATAATAAAGTCGTCCCTACTTTGTTTAGAATCACAGTGTCGGTTTTCTTTCTTTCCCAAAAAAAAGAGGAGGACTTCAACATAATCAGAAGTGCGATACGAGTGACTCGAAGTGAGTGAAACGGGCAAAAAAAGAGACTATAAGCGTGAGAAAATGTGCGTGTGTGTGTCGCGTCGGAGGGACGAGCGGGCGACCACGCGGTTCATGGTGGACGAATTAGTGTTCGAGACGGGGTCTCGATAGAACAGTGTTCGAAGATGGGTCTCGATAGAACCACCGGTAGAGGACGTGGACGCGGACGGTCGGAAGATTCGGCAGCGCGCGTGCGAGCACCGGGACGCCGTAGTGAGGGAACGGGCGTTGAACGGGCGCAAGATGGCGACCCAACGGGCATCGCGGGTGACGAGCCGGTTACGCGTCACAATCCACCATCTTATTACGAGAGCGACGACGAACGCGCGCCAGTGTCGCGAGAGCCGGTAAATGAATGTGGAAGGGGAGAATCCGCGTCGACCAGCGGACCACGTGGACCCCGGCCGCAACAATCGTCCAAGATTGAGCCGACGACCGGGGCATTAATGTACGCTTTCCGGAAATTACTCTCCAATGGGGATAAAGGTGAGCTGCTAACGCATCTTGTGGCGGGCCACGTCGCACCGCGACAACCCATGGCGACGGTAGAGAAACCTATCCCAATGTTGCATATGATACCGGATCTTTGGAAAAACATTGAGACTTTTAACGGGGACGGTAACAGTGCGCGTGCGCGTGAGTGGATCGCGAACCTCGAGTCGATGAAACGATTACACCAGTGGCCGGACGACTATGTGTTCGAAGCGGCGAGAATGGATTTCCGCGTGGGTGCACGCTAGTGGTTTCGTGCGTTAGCTTGTGAATTAACCTCATAGGAGGGGTTTAGAGGCGCGTTCTATGAGTCGTTTGTTACCCAACTCGTACCCAAGGGAACACAGAGTCGCTTTCCGTGTACTTTCATGTGAAAACGAGATTGTGTGCGGAATTACCTCTTACCTTTCGCGAAGTGAAGGCCGAGGTGTTAGTAGGGTTGTGGTCCAGAGAATTGGCGAGCGCAGTGATGCCAGCGGAGCACTAGAGTGCGAACGCGTTGCTGTACAGTCTGCAGTATTTCGAGCACATCTTGAGTCAGCGCAGCGATAGGATACGTGCAACACGTGAGCCTCCGACAGATTAGACCTATGCTTCATCAGGTCCAACGAAGAAAGTGGACAGCGAGGAGGGCGTGCGACACCTATCTGCGCGACCAAGAGCAAGGGACAGCGAGGTTCCATCGAGGCGCTTCTACAACTGCGGAAAGGGCGGTCATATGGAGCTCAATAAACTTAGCCGCCGACTATGAAAATATCGAATTTTTTTCATGCCAATCGATTGTTAATCGTTTGTGAGTGTTTGTTAGACAAAACCTAGCGTTTGTGAGACTTTATTTATTCAATTATACGAAAAACAAATTTCATGTCAATGTTAGCCGCGGAAAATGGTTTTCTAAAGATTTCGAACTTCTCTTCGTAACCCATCGTTTGTTAGTCGTTTGTGAGTGATTGTTAGCCGATTTTTATCGTTTGTGAGAGCTTAATTGATATATTATGGTTAAAAAAATGTTCATTCCCATAGCACGCTGCGAGACACGTGAAGTTGGCAGCATGGCCACGACGGCTGCGCACGGCTTTGCCTATGTGACTCCTTAATTTCAGCAAAATGCTGATTCTTCTCATCCTATTCGATTGTTAGACGATTTTCATCGTTTGTTAGCGCTTAATTTTTATTTATTCGTTGAAAAACTGTTCAGCTCTAAAGTGCGCCACAAGCCACATGTAGTTGGCAGCTTTGCCACGGCACAGTGCAGCCAGATCGCGCGCGAAAGTTACCCTCTCTCTAGTCCCTCGCGCGCCCATCACACAATCATAGTAGCGCGTGTCCGTGAGCGAGCGACGCTCGGACATCTTCGGAAAGTGCCGAGTGCCGTCGAACTGTCCCGACCGCGCCTTCGGTAGCTACACCAACACATAGACACGCTGAGCACGTTCATGTGCGACCGAGCCGAACGAAGGCTTCGAGGAAAAACGCAATCTGAACACGGCCCGCGCGTGACGTCACGCGACGGCACGCGCGAGGCTTTTAGATGATTTCAATACTTATTTAGCTCTTGATTCTCTGCGTTATTAATGTATACAAAAAAATGTATCGCGCACTCTGAACGCTTATTTTTTTAGTTTATACGTTAATTTAAATATAATGATGAATCCAAATTACAACTTATTTTTCTTCTAAAAAATTGTTTACGCTTTACTCACACCCGCCCTTATACCAAATAAATTATAATTCAGAAAAGTAAGTGAAAATATAGTTAAATTCGTATTATTATATTAATTCTCATACTTTCATCAAGCTATAAAGTATTATCTCCAAAAACAAGGCAATCATCAATCCGGCCGCCAATCGTAACTGCCAGAAAGTGCATCTTTAACACAAGTGATAAGATGGTCCCGTTGGCAGCGTTCCTGGCTTCGGTCCGTAGGGGCGCAGGCTCGTTCCTCACGCTCAGCGCTTTTTTTTTAAATCATGGTTACTATTAAGGATGTTGAGTCCCTATAAAACATGTTAATGTTAATCGTTCAATAAATAGCTTCTTAATCGTCATGAAATTTTTATACGACCTCCTGAATACTTCATGTAAAAACATACAAAATTTTCAGAATTCTATCATCATTACTTCAACCTCCTTAAGGGTTGAAATAAAAAATGATGAGAAAATTCTGAAAATGTGGTATGTTTTTGTATGAAGTATTTAAGAGGTCGTGTTAAAATTTCACGACGATTAGGAAGCTCGTTATTAAAAAATTAACATTTTGTTAAGAATAATATTTAAAAGAAATAAAAAAAAATTTATCAGTAAACTTCGTTTTGTTTCCGTTGCTTTCAGTATATTGTAGATGTTACAAAATTGAGAGGTCAAAAGAAAAACTTATTGCAAAGTTACATCAGTGTCCATAAGACAGCATTTAATTTGTGAATGTTAATTGTTCAATAACGAGCTTCCTAATTGTCGTGAAATTTTTACACGACCGCTGAAATACTTCATACAAAAACATACCAAATTTTCAGAATTTTATCATCATTTGCGATTTGGGACCCAACACCCTTAATTCTTATTTGATTAGTTATTTTTATTAGTTATAATATTTATTTTAATTAGATATCTTTTAGTATCGAAAAATTTATCGCGCACTCTGACCGCTTATTTTATTAGTTTTTACGTTAATTTAAATATAATAAATGTAAAATACAACTTATTTATCATCTAGTAAAATGTTTGCGCTTTACTTACACCCGACCCTATGCCAAATAAATTGTAATTCATAAAAGTAAGCGGAAATATATTTATCTTCGTATTATTATATTCATTCTCATATACTTTCATCAAGCGATGAAGTATTATCCCCAAAAACAATCATCCATCCGACCGCGAATCGTCAGTATCAGAAAGTGAACATACATTGACACAAAAAATTAAAGGAGCGAGAAAAGTTGAACTTCGTCAAAAGTGGTCGTACAAAAAAAAAGGATTTTAAAGCTTCAAGTCTCTTGTTTTAGATCCGACAATGATTTTTTTTTGAGAATCACTGATTGCGCGGTCGGAAGAAATATCACGGAAAAAAAAAAATTTGCAAATTTTTACGTTTTTCAAAGTTCTGCACGTGTTTTGGAGATTTTTTTCTGACTTGACCAATATCAAGGACATTGAGCCCATTCAATTCACTTCAATTTGCTTTTTTTTCTCCGTACGACCATTTTTTGCTGAGATATCTCAGGAAGTAATGGTCGTACGGCAATTCGATCGGTAGTTTTGGAAACGTGAATACTCTACAAGCTTCGATTATTGTTGGAGTGAAACTTTTATTTTTTTTGCCATTAGTTTTAGAAAAGTACAAAAAAACGATGTCTTCTAGGTTTTTATGAAATCCACCGCTACTTTGCAAATATTGCGATAAAGACTAATGTTTATGGACGGTCATTCAGCTCAATATGTCCCCAACAGCCATGCAAAATTCCAAGTTGATCCGATTATCGGTCTTTCTTGCCCGATTAACCAAAATTTGAAATAAAATTAAAGCAGCAAGTTTCCTCCTTTTCAGACATCATTTCATGATTATTAAGAGGAAAAAAACTTTTCATTACTTTTCGTACAATTGGGTATTGAGTACGCATTGAATGTTGGAAAAAAAACCGTGAAAATGATGTTGACTAAAAATTTTCGAAAAAAAAATTTTTTCATAAAAAAAATATTGAAAATTTTTTTTTCATAAAAAAATCAGCTTCGAATTTTTTTTTTCTAAATGTTGAAATTTTTTTTAAATCAACATTGTACCGCCAGCATTAGAATTACGCAAAGCATACCACGGGGAGGTACGCTTTGGGTAATTCTACGTACACTTTGGGTAATTCTAATACTGGCGGAACAATGTTGAATCGAAAAAAAATGTCAACATTAAAAAAATAAAAAAAATCGAAATAGATTTTTTTATAAACAAAAAAATTTCAATATTTTTGTTATTAAAAAAAAAAAATCGAAAATCGAAAAATCGAAATCGACAGTCTATATGATTTTCAGGGTTCTTTTCCAACATTTAATGCGTACTCAATACCCAATTGTACGAAAAGTAGTGAAAAGTTGTTTTTCCTCTTAATAATCATGAAATGCTGTCGAAGGAGGAAACTTGTTCCTTTAATTTTTTTTCATATTTTGGTCAATCGGGCAAGAAATACCGATGAACGGATCAATTTGGAATTTTGCATATCTCTTGGGGACATATTGAGCCGAATGACCGTTCATAAACAATAGTGTTTATCGCAATATTTGCAAAGTAGCGGTGGATTTTATAAAAAACAAGAAAACATCGATTTTTTGTACTTTTTTAAAACTGATGGCAAAAATAATTTTTTTTAAACCTACAATAATAATCAGAGCTTGTAGAGTATGTATTCATGTTTCCAAAATTGCCTGTCGAATTCCCGTACGAACATTAGTTCCCGAGATATCGATGACTGAAGACAAAAGGACGTTTTTTCATTCAGAGGCCGACGAGGAGTCCGATATCTCAGCGAAAAATGGTCGTAAGGAGATAAAAAAAGAAGCAAATTGAACTGAATTGAATGGGCTCAATGACCTTGATATTGGTCAAGTCCGAAAAAAATCTCCAAAACACGTGCAGAACTTTGAAAAACGTAAAAATTTGCAAAATTTTTTTTGCCGTGATATTTCTACCTACCGCGCAATTAGTGATTCTCAAAAAAAAAAATCATTGTCGGAACTAAAACTAGAAACTTGAAGCTTTAACATCCTTTTTTTTGTAGGACCACTTTTGACGAAGTTCAACTTTTCTTGCTCCTTTAATTTTTTGTGTCAATGTATGTTCACTTTCTGGTACTTACGATTCGCGGTCGGATGGATGGTTGTTTTTGGGGATAATACTTTTTTGCTTGATGAAAGTATGTGAGAATGAATATAATAATACGAAGATAAATATATTTCCGCTTACTTTTATGAATTACAATTTATTTGGCATAGGGTCGGGTGTGAGTAAAGCGCAAACATTTTGCTAGAAGATAAATAAGTTGTATTTTAGATTTATTATATTTAAATTAACGTAAAAACTAATAAAATAAGCGGTGAGAGTGCGCGATAAATTTTTCGGTACTAAAAGATAACTAATTAAAATAAATATGATAACTAATAAAAATAACTAATCAAATGAAAATTAATAGTAACCATGATAAAAAAAAAGCGCTGAGCGTGAGGAACGATCCTGCGCCCCTACGGACCGAAGCCAGGAACGCTGCCAACGGGACCATCTTATCACTTGTGTTAAAGATGCACTTTCTGGCAGTTACGATTGGCGGCCGGATTGATGATTGCCTTGTTTTTGGAGATAATACTTTATAGCTTGATGAAAGTATGAGAATTAATATAATAATACGAATTTAACTATATTTTCACTTACTTTTCTGAATTATAATTTATTTGGCATAAGGACGGGTGTGAGTAAAGCGTTAACAATTTTTTAGAAGAAAAATAAGTTGTAATTTAGATTTATTATTATATTTAAATTAACGTATAAACTAAAAAAATAAGCGTTCAGAGTGCGCGATACATTTTTTTGTATACATTAATAATGCAGAGAATCAAGAGCTAAATAAGCATTGAAATCATCTAAAAGCCTCGCGCGTGCCGTCGCGTGACGTCACGCGCGGGCTGTGCTCAGATTGCTTTTTCCCTCGAATCCTTCGTTCGGCTTGGCCGCACATGAACGTGCTCAGCGTGTCTATGTGTCGGTGTAGCTGCCGAAGGCGCGGTCGGGACAGTTCGACGGCACTCGGCTCTTTCCGAAGATGTCCGAGCGTCGCTCGCTCATGGACACGCGCTACTATGATTGTGTGATGGGCGCTCGAGGGACTAGAGAGAGGGTAACTTTCGCGCGCGATCTGGCTGCACTGCCACGGCAGCTGAGAACGAAGGTCGCGGAAACTTCAGTACAATTGTTGGCAATATAAGTTTTTGTTGATTAACTTGTCAAACGACTTTTGCGTAATTCGAGTGAATTTTTTGCGAAAGTTTCAAGTGTCAATTTCTCGTCCCGTAGAGCGATGCGATTCGATCTCGTGCTGGACGTAGCTAACATGCCAAATCACGAGACGGTGCTGCAGTATCCACAAAGCAAGTGTATATATCTGGAAGGAAGTGCCCTGTCACATTCCCGTGCCTGTCACTCAATGCCCGTTCAACAAGTTGTCGGTGGTATTGAAACAAAAAGTTGGGGACTATCAAGTATTCAGAATTAAGGTTGATGAACGTTTCGTTTTGCCCAGTGTGACTACGGGTGGTTAAAAGTTTGCATGTCCGTTTGTCGCAGCTCAATGAGGGTGGAGGAACGGGTGAATTACAAGAACTGTGTGCCGAACACATTGCACCGCTGGTTGATTTGAGATGGCAATTACTGGGGACCGATCTCACGGGAGAGGCATCCGTTTTGGGAATATCCTTGACGCAGGATGTACTCGATCTTGTGCACATGAGTTTGCTGCAATGGGGTACGTTTTTTTCGCATTCATACATACCTCCATCTTTCGTTCGAAATTTCTCTGGGTCACGGAATCGATATGAATTTCCTGTGCAGAATGAAAATGGCATGATTTATTTCCTTGTTTCTACTATAGAAATCGTGATGAATGATGTGGTCCTGAAAGCCGAGGAGGAAATAACGTGCAACTTGAAAGAATGTATAACGATCGGGGTCGGGGTTTGCAATGCGCTTCAACATCCGCTCAGCTACTTGATACATGCGATAAGCTTTTATCAGGATCATCAGAACGGCGTCATCAATTACAGATTCGATACGAGGCTCCCGATAGCCAGTGCGAATAATGTAATATTCCGAACGGTCAGTTCGTCGATTACAATTTAGTATCTAACAAAATCGCCAATCATCGAAGCAAAAATAATTAAGTTAATTCCAATGGAAATACGTTTGATTCGATTTGTTTGCATTTACGGAAAAGGAAAAACTGAAAGGCAGATCTCGTTAATTTTTCTTCTTCTCAAATAGTTGCAGGAATACGGTCGAGCTTATCACAAGTGCCGCGTCGGTTTGTTCACGACAGGCCAATACAAGGTTGATGTACAATGCCGCAGTCGCGAAACGAATCCGGGCCCGCCGACTATCTGTTCAGAGCTGACGAACGCCGGACACACGTGGTGTTACATACCACCAATCGAAATAACTGTCGATGACTGCTGAATTTATATATGATGCAGCAATAATATTTATATTATGCAGCTGATGTCTCATCATTACTCTCTATACAAAACATTTTTTTACATTATTTAAACAGTTTTCACATTGCTTACATTATTTACACAATATAAACAGTTTTTACATTATTTTATAAGGAATTCAGCAGTCATCGACGGTTATTTCTAGGAGTGTACGGGTACCCGATTGACTCGGGTACCTGATGTTCGGGTCGGGTCGGTGCCCGAATTTTTCGGGTAGCCCGAATTTTTCGGGTAGCCCGAATTGTTCGGGTAAATTCGGGTTCAAAAAAATCAGTTGGTACTGAACAATTCATAAAAACTCACCGGGTGGGTCGATTTCAGCCCCCCCCTGTGCTTATTCGAAGCGAGAAGAATGTAACTTTTATTTGACGTTTTGAAATTAAAAATACGCTAGAAGAACACACACACACACACACACACACACACACACACACACACACACACACACACACACACACACACACACACACAATAACCTCACTAGTCGAAATCGCCAAATCGGAATCGGTATGATTTGCATCGTACATCTCCAAATTAAATTTTATTTGCGAATGAGACGCATAGTTTTAATTTGATGTTAAATTAAAAGACAAATTAAAACTATACGTCTACGTATCAAATCAACCAAACAATAGATGCTTCAAAGGTATCTCCGGTTTCGCTGCCAATCTCAATCGAACCACTCGATTTACTAGACGGGCTTTGTTTTTGCATTACCCGCCTCTATCGGGTACCCGAATTTGGTTTTCGGGTATTCGTAACAGACTCAGAGATCCGTATCTATTATTTATGTTTATTATTATTTTTTATCTAGGTGTATCGATCGAATAATGGGAGAAAACGAAAACTCGGAGAAGGCGATAAATCGAATAAATCATAATGCTGTGAAGATCTTTTTTCGTCTCACTTCTCTATTCTTTATTTTTTCATTCTTTGTCTTGATTATGTTTCGTATTTCGCTTGCATACAATGTAAACACTGGGAGCTTGGAAGCAAACGGCCACAGCTACTTCTCTTCTTCTCGCGCTCACCACCGCGAGAGTTCTCTCCCGCGTCTTGTCTCCACGCGTCGCCGCACCACTCTTATAATCTTTGTCTGTCTCGTGCACGTACTATTCGGTTTTTTCGATTTGTGTGACAATCGTTAAATTGCTGAGCAAGCGAGCACTCGTAAACGTCTCTTTATTGTTTCTTGTTTCACCTAATCTTAATAATTTAATAATGTCAGTCGCGAAATCTTCAGAATCGAGTGATAATCGATTGATCGTTAGTAAAATTAAATCTGACTGTGATACTGAAGAAGAATCCGAAAAAAGTGGCGGTACGGAAGGTGGTAGCCACTCGGAGCCTGTGAAAATATTGAAAGAAAAGAAAAGGAGTCCCGTATGGGATTTTTTCGTTGCGGTTGATTCGACAGGTAAGTTGAATTTGATCTACACAAAAAATTGTTCAATGATTGTTATTATTACATTCATTCAACTAGCATCTTCTTTACAGTAATCCATGTATTCGTGAAACTTTTGCGTAGGTATTGTAAGTGACTCTCGAAGTGTATTTTTTTATGAACTTCTAATTTTTCATTTTCAACCCTCTTCTCTGTCACTTTATCTTTGCAATTGAATATAAGCCGTTACACCTTAATTATTAGTCGAAGATTGCAGAAGACGACGATAGATTTACCTTATAGTTTCGATATTTCTATATCCACGAGTTACTCGATTGAGATTGGCAGCGAAACCGGAGATACCTTTGAAGCATATATTGTTTGGTTGATTTGATACGTAGACGTATAGTTTTAATTTGTCTTTTAATTTAACATCAAAATTAAAACTATGCGTCTCATAGTTTTACTTTTATTATATACACAAGTAAATTAATATATACACAAGTAAAATTTAATTTGGAGTGTGTGTGTGCGTGCGTGCGTGCGTGCGTGCGTGCGTGCGTGTGTGCGTGCGTGCGTGTTTGTGTGTGTGTGTGTGTGTGTGTGTTGTGTGTGTGTGTGTGTGTGTGTGTGTGTGTGTGTGTGTGTGTGTGTGTGTGTGTGTGCGTGCGTGCGTGCGTGCGTGCGTGCGTGCGTGCGTGCGTGCGTGCGTGCGTGCGTGCGTGCGTGCGTGCGTGCGTGCGTGCGTGCGTGCGTGCGTGCGTGCGTGCGTGCGTGCGTGCGTGCGTGCGTGCGTGCGTGCGTGCGTGCGTGCGTGCGTGCGTGCGTGCGTGCGTGCGTGCGTGCGTGTGTGCGTGCGTGCGTGTGTGTGTGTGTGTGTGTGTGTGTGTGTGTGTAGGGTGGAGTGAAAAAGGTCAATTTTCGCGGATCGTATCGAAATAGTATTTCAATTTTAAACATATTTTCGCTAGGAGTTCTTCTAGCGTATTTTTAATTTCAAAACGTCAAATAAAAGTTACATTCTTCTCGCTTCGAATAAGCACAGGGGGGGGGGGCTGAAATCGACCCACCCGGTGAGTTTTTATGAATTGTTCAGTGCCAACTGATTTTTTTGAACCCGAATTTACCCGAACAATTCGGGCTACCCGAAAAATTCGGGTACCCGATCCGAATCATAGTCTAATTACCCGACCTGACCCGACCCGACCAATTCTGCTACCCACACACCCCTAGTTATTTCGTTTGATGGTATGTAACACCACGAGTGTCCGGCGTTCGTCAGCTCTGAACAGATAGTCGGCGGGCCCGGATTCGTTTCGCGACTGCTCCATTGAACATCAACCTTGTATTGGCCTGTCGTGAACAAACCGCCGCGGCACTTGTGAAAAGCTCGACCGTATTCCTGCAACTATTTGAGAACAAGAAAAATTAACGAGATCTGCCTTTCAGTTTTTCCTTTTCCGTAAATGCAAACAAATCGAATCAAACGTATTTCCATTGGAATTAACTTAATTATGTTTGCTTCGATGATTGGCGATTGTGTTAGATACGAAAATTGTAATCGACGAACTTACCGTTGGGAATATTACTTTATTCGCACTGGCTATCGAGAGCCTCGTATCGAATCTGTAATTGTTGACGCCGTGCTGATGATCCTGCTAAAAGCTTATTGCTTGTATCAAGTAGCTGAGCGGATGTTGAAGCCCGATGCAAACCCCGATTGTTATGCATTCTTTCAAGTTGCACGTTATTTCGTCCTGGGCTTTCAGGACCACGTCATTCATCACGATTTCTACAGTACAAACAAGGAAATAAGTCATGCCATTTTCATTCTGCACAGGAAATTCATATCGATTCCGTGACCCAGAGAAATTTCGAACGAAAGATGGAGGTATGTGTGAATGGGAAAAAAACGTACCCCATTGCAGCGAACTCATGTGCACAAGATCGAGCACATCCTGCGTCTAGGATATTCCCAAAACGGATGCCTCTCCCGTGAAATCGGTCCCCAGTAATAGCCATCTCACAAAGGGACAGTACGGCAGTCGGATTTTCGTAATTTTTCGTACTCATGGTACGCGAAGTTCAGAGCTCGAATATTAATATCCCAAAGCAATTCGACGACATATTCAGAAATGTTCGAGAAAATTGACTTTCAAGTTTTCGAGCGCACTCTTATCCCACAAAGATGCAACGATATTCGAACCGGGCTCGTGGCGTACCCGGTAGCGCTCGAGTATAGTAATCGCGGGGTCGCTGGTTCGTGGTTCAGTAGCTACACTCATGTAGACTTAATAAAACAAAATTTTTTTTTTTAGATAAAAATTGGCACAGTTATACTGCGTGCTGCAGAGGTTCGACATGCTTCGGAAGAATTGCTGCAGCGTCGCCATTTTGTAATATTTTCGGATAAAAATTTATAGCAATATACTTAAATATATGCTCAATAAATCCCGCAAGTATTATTCGTTTATCAGATTTTCTTCCGCCACAGAAAAAATATCAAAAAATGCGCTTCCTGTAAGGCCGTTACAGTGGTGTTACCCCTTAAAGTCTTCTTTTTTTTTAATTCATTGGCCAGAATATTTATAAAAAATGTAGTGATATAATAATAAATGCAGATTCTAGAGTACGATTATTTTTATCTATATATATTACTTCATATAATTTCCGAGATTTTCCCGTGATTGTAATTAAAATGATGAAATATTTGGAAAGATTCGGAGAAATTGAGAGAAGCTCGGATGTTTGCGTAATAATAATTGTCCGCAAAACTTCGAATTCTTCATATTTGTTCCAATTCATAGAAAAATTGGGAAAAAATCGGAGTTTTTCGGGGAAAAATTTGCACTAGGGAAGCCATGCTCAGCCGTCATGGCCACGCTGCCAGCTTCACGTGGCTTGTAACGTGCTATGGGAATGAAAAGTTTTTTAACGATAAATTAAAAATTAAGCTCTCACAAGCGTTAAAAATCGACTAACCATCACTCACAAACGACTAACAAACGATTGATTGCGAACAAAAATTCGGTATCATTAGAAACCCATTTTCCCGCGACTAACTTTTATATGAAATTTGTCATTCGTATAATTAAATAAATAAATTCCCACATACGCTGGATTTTGTCTAACGAACACTCACAAACGACTAACAATCGAGTCGGATTGAAATAATCAGCATTTTGCTGAAATCGCGGAGTCACATGGGCAAAGCCGTGCGCAGCCGTCGTGGCCATGCTGCCAACTTCACGTGGCTTGCAGCGTGCTATGAGAATGAACATTTTTTTAACCATATTATATCAATTAAGCTCTCACAAACGATAAAAATCGGCTAACAATCACTCACAAACGATTAACAAACAATTGGTTACGAAGAAAAGTTCGAAATCATTAGAAATCCATTTTCCCGCGGCTAACTTTGACATGACATTCATTTTTCGTATAATTGAATAACTAAAGTCGCACAAACGCTGGATTTTGTCTAACAAACACTCACAAGCGACTTACAATCCATTGGCATGAAAAAAAATGGATATTTCAATAGTCGGCGGCTAAGTTTATAGAGCTGTCATATGGCGAGAGCATGTTCGGCCCCCAAGAAGGAGCTAACGTGTTATCAGTGTGGCGGATGAGGTCACATCAGCCGTTGGTGCCCAGCGAAGGGAGAGGCGAGCGTCCAGGTGATCGGGCACGTAAATGAGTCTGCGGCAAAACAATTTTTAAAGACAGCAAAAATCAATGGAAAAGAGCTGACCGCCTTTATTGATTCGGAATGCACAATTCGTGCCACGCGAGTTCTAATGGAGCGGTTTATCATGGAGGGCACTGCCCAAACGCTCAAGGGTTTCGGACCGCCCGAGTATGCGGTGTCGCGCCCGGGGGCTGTGATAGCCCGAGTCAGCGTCGACGGGGTGGAGGTACCGGAAATACTCCTTCGAGTCATGCCGGACAACACTCAATCGGTGGACGCTATTGTGGGGTGCACCTTCACGGACTATCCAACCGTAGACTATCGAAAGATCGGAGGTACTCTGATTTTCACTCAGTGGACTTCGAGAGCAGATGAGCCGGAAAAGGAGCCGAGACCTGCAACGACGCTGCAGGGTATGGCGTTGCCGCCGCTGTCTATAAATTTCGTAGACGGTGTTTGCTCGAGCGCCGAGGACGCCGCGCCAGTGCTCAACATGGGACTCTGCGAGCAGGAGGTGAAGGCGGATGACATGCCACTGGTACATGGTCAACTTGAGAGCCTGCCGGTGGTCGATCGACGGGCGGCCGTGAGAGCCGATTTCGGTGGACGAACTCGTCGCGCCAGAACAACCAGCAGACGTGGTCCAAGATCTGTGCGTCACGGTCAGGGAGTTTTGGAGTGTGTGTCAACGAGCTGACAAGACCACGGGCGAGCGAAGAACACCGAGATGACTATCGAAGTGGAGGAGGGCACGAGGCCTATACCATGTAAGCCGTATCGTGCTACCGAGCGTGAGTGAAACGAAATTAAGCGTATTTTGGCAGAATGGCGAGCGGCTGGTGTCGTTACGGACACGGAGTCGCCGTATGCGAGTCCAGTTCTATTAGTCAAAAAGGAAAATGGCGAATCGCGACGTTGCGTCGATTTTCGGAAATTAAATGGTCAGACCAAGCGAGTTTATTGTCCTTTGCCTAACATAGAAGATTACCTTGTCCAGATACGCGACAGCTCGTTGTTCATAGTGCTTGATTTGGCCCATGGTTATTTACAGATACCTCTCAGCAAGGAGGCCCGGGAGCGGACTGCCATTATCACGCCAGACGAAATCACCGAATTTACTCGGCTGGTGTTCGGGCTTATGAACGGTGCAGCGTTTTCTCAAAAGTCATGCTGAGAGCTCTCGGACCTCTGCGCAACGAGATGGTGATGTACTACTTGGATGACATACTCCTGGCGGGCAGAGATTGGCCAGCATTGAAGGAGAAATTGAAAGTCGTGCTAAATTAAGTAAATGTAGATTTTTATTCCAAAAGGGCGCGACGTTCGAGGGGGAAGAGTCCCAACAAGCGGCCTTTGAGCAACTACGTCGAAGATTGTCCGAGCAACTTGTACTGCAAGCTTTCAACCCGAAAGCCATTACCGAATTGCATACAGACGCAAGCGCCATGTTAATGCAAAAGGACGCGTCGGGAAATCCTCGACAAGTGTATGCGTTTAGTCGGCGCACGAGTGAGGTCGAACAGAACTATCACAGCAGTAGGCTCCAGTTGCTGGCGGTAGTCTGGGCGGTCAATAGATTGCGTACCCTATTAGCTAACATCGAATTTATGGTCGTCACCGATTGCCATGCAATAAACACGCAGAGGATGCTGAATCCGCAAATCATCAGATGGGGTGACCTACTCAGTGGGTACACCTTTAAAACTGTACATCGTGCGGGCGAAAAGCTAGCCCACGTGGGCGTACTGGGTCAAGCTCCGGTTGAGGAGCCGAACAGTCCGGAGTCCCACCAGGTTTCAACGCTTCGGAATGTGGAAGATGTGGTGCGAATTTATCAATATTGCGATGACGATCTCAAGCAAAAAAAGGGGATATTGGATAAACCAAAAGATCAGTAGAAGATAGCGGAATGCGGTCGTGTGAACGAGTTAGAGCTTAAGAACGGGGTGATATCTCGTCGTGCAGAAGACGGACTGCGGTACGTGGTACCACGCCCCATGCGAAAGGGGCTAGTTGTGCGATTCCATGACCTGAAGAGTCATGCGGAAGTGGAGCGTGTCGTGGCGCAAATGCGCAAACATTACTATTTCCCGTGCATGAAAGCGTACGTCAAACAGCATGTGCGAGCGTATTTGCAATGCGCGGTGACGAAGGCTAGGCCGGGCCTGCAAACGGGTACGTTGCACCCACCCCTCTGGCACTGCTGGGTCTACCGTGTCTCGTTATTGTCGCCACGTAAACTAACCATGCGGCGCTAGTAGTCACCAGCATGACCCCCACGCCAGTCGCGCAGCGTCTGCATAATTTGCATTCGACGCGTCTGGAAAATTCATTGTTTAGAATAGAATTTAAAAGTTTATGTGTATATAGGACGGGATGCAATATTTACACTTGTTGCAATATTATGTATTTAAAAATATTTATTGAACGAAATAAACAGATAACATTAATATTTTTTAAATAATGGATTAGTCACGTTGTACAATGTTTTGCGATTTTTGTCTTATCGAGATTGCTTTTTTTTTGTTCTGCGTTGAGACGTGCAGAATATTGCTGCATCCGCATCAATACGTAATATTGTATTATGTGTAAAAGAACACTATCGGCATGTTCTATACACGGAAAAGAGAGCTTTTCATAGTTATACACGTCGTCCAATATAGACTCGAAAACACGCGTTGAATTGCGATGAGCCACAAATAACTCTTCTAATGTGATAAAATAATTACAATTTTTTTATTCGAGAACAATGACAGATCGAGAAAAAATGACGAAATAATACGGAGAGGTGCTTTGCGGAGTGGGGGTCATGCGGGTGACTACTAGCGCCGCATGGTGGGTTAGTTACGTGGCGACAATACGGGGACACATTACTGTTAAGAGAATTTATCCCAGTGTCAGCCCCCTGGTTGCACTCCATTCCGCCTGAGCGGCGTCCTTTCGAGAGGGTGCACATATACCACCTAGGGCCGTTTGTGACGAGTGCGCGCGGTAATAAGTATGTTTTCGTGATGTGGGACAGTTTAACGAAGTTTGTAGTGTTGCGAGTCGTCGTGGATACGAAGACCCGAAGTGTCTTGCGTAATTTGGAGGACGTGGTCAATAATTATGACGCGCCGCGCATAATCATTTCAGACAGAGAAACGTGCTTTGTGTCGAAACGGTTCGGATTCTTCTACCAACACCACGGTATTCAACACTTAGTGAATTCGCCGAGACATCTCAGAGCCTACGGGCAGGTCGAGCGTTGGAATGCCGTGCTGATTCCAGCCCTGCGCAGCAATCTGAGGGAGGAAGAAGGGCGAACGTGGGACCGAACGCTAAACCGTGTCCAGAGCGATCTGAATGAGATGCAGAATGCGGCGACGGGAAAGGCGCCATTGGTGCTACTCTACAGCTATCTGCCGCGCCGAGGCGAAGGCGCGCTACGTCAAATCGCCGATGAGGGTGGAGGGAGCTGCAGGCGACCGGAGGAACTTCGGGTACAGACTCGGGACCGTATCGTGGAAGGGCAGGAAAAGGCGAATCAGCGGTTTGACCAGCATCGACAATGGCACGTCAACTTTACCGTGGAAAGCCTGGTCTTCATGGAAGTCAACCTCACGGTTCCTGGGCAGTCCAGCAAACTTCGAACACGATATCGAGGACGGCTCGTAATCGCAACCGCATTACCTGGAGATACCGGGTGTGCGATTTGGGTCCTACGGATTAGGGACGACGTTACGTGTCGATCGCCCATGCCGAGCAACTCAAATTATGGGAACCCGAGGCGGCGGGGTCTGTAGAAGAGGACGTAGCCTCTGATAGTGATCCCGGAAGTGAGCGCAGCGTTGCTAATCACGATCAAGAACCCCACGAACGATTCAAGCCCGAAAACGAGTGAGAAAGACGCGAGAGAGCAGTGTGTACGCCGTACCATTTGTAAATCCGTTAATAAATGCAACCGCGTAGCCTGAGAACGATGTAATATAAATAACCGCGAAAGGTCGAGTCTCCGAAAATCGATCAGTGCGACGATCCGGACGGACCGTACGTCGACCCGCATACACAGCCGAATACGATTGTAGCGAATAATGTAATGGACTGTAACAAGGAGAAAAGATAAACGTTCGAGGACGAACGTCTTAGAGGATGGCCGAACGTTGAGGTCAGCTAGATCACGCGACGAGTGGCGCCCTCTCCGACTGAGTCGGCGGTAGGAAGAGCTTACCAGGTAGCACCAGGTAGGCTTACCAGGTAGCAGCAGGAGCCGAGCATTCGGAGTAGACGGACGTGTTACGTCGTAGAGCGCGAAGGGACGTATTACGTCGTAGAGAGGGAGAGAGAGACAGAGAGAGAGTCGGAAAACGCGGACGCGAGAATCTAGCGAGAGTGCGAATAGTCAACGTGAATTGCAGGTCCTATTAGTATTATTATTTATTTCTTCGTCTATAGAAAATGAGTCTATATAATAAAGCCGTGTCTGCTTGTTTAAAATCACAGTGTCGGTTTTCTTTCTTTCCCAAAAGAAGAGGAGGACTTTAACAATAGTGTGGCCGGAAGGACTGTGGGGAGGTTGCGCGACCGATCGGCCTATACATTGCATTTTTGAAAAGTTAAAGAACTACGTCAAGTAATAAAAAAATCCTCGCGAAAACGTTCTTATTCGCTTTGCCTTATAAATAGTATTGGTTTACCTTAGAAATAATAATTATTTGTTTAAATTTAAATAGTAGTCCTATTATAGTTTTTCATTAATCAATTGCGCAAAATAATTAAATGATTTATGTAATAGCTAAGTACAATTATGGATTTATACAAGAAATGTTGTAAACAAAATAATTAAACTTTAGAAATATTCTTCTTAAAAATGTTTTATTCTTATTTAGAAAATCACATCATTATAATGAAAAATTGAAATCACCATTGGGGAAAAATGTAACTAGTTTAACATACAAGCCGATCGGAAATGCCGTGCAAGGTCTTGGCGTGCATGGTTAAGAAGAAACCGCTCAGGAAAATGTCGAATTTTCCGTTTCTTCCATCTGCCCAAACAGATTTTCGACATGATAAATATGTATATTTTTTACATCTCACATCGCACTAGTTGGCACCCAGCAACCAAAATATACGTAATGTAATCGCTGACAGATATGTGATAAAGTAGAACATACATATTTTGGTCTAACTTAAAATAGCCACATTATTTAAATAAAGTTTATTTTTGCGAGGGCTAGAAGATACGATGATCCGGTCTCTACTTCACGGGATTATTAATTTAATTACTATTCTCATTGTTACGTCTGTCACGTTGCGACCAAATGTGTACTATGTATTTCTTTTTCACGCTTCCTCTTAACTTGTTGAGCTCCGGCGAAGACGCGGGTTCTACGAGATTTCCCATGAAAACCGTGAACAACCACTTTGCCTAATACGCACGATAGCGACATCGTTATTTTTCGACGGATCTTAATACTTTTTTTAGAGTTAGGCCTATAGCTACGCTTCTTCACCCCGCGTACAGCATCCATTTGATAGTACCTTCACGGGTACAGTCCCGTAGTCCGGTACAGTGGTCGGCCAACCTCTAATAATTGGCCCAACCATAGGCATGAGCGCGCTGGCCATGCGTACGAGCTCAGCCCGAAATATGTGTAACGTTGGTCATCGGCCGACGGGTCCCTTGCGGACGTCCAATTACTGTCCCCGACAAGCCGGGAATGATGGCCCGATTTCGAAAAGGCTGTACCGGCTCCACCCGCTCAACTCCGTACGCTCGAACCTACAATTTCATAAAAAGAAATCAATAACAGCAAAAATTAGTAACTATTCGTCCAGCCGTTCGCTCCAGCTGTTTTTCGAGTCGCGCCAAGGCCGGAGCATCAAGCGAGAGGGTCGGACCCATTACACGGGTTTACTTTGTGACGGCATATAAACGCCACGTCACAACGCATAGATATATGCAGCAACACTTAAAAAATCGGTGAAAAAATGCAACTTACCATCATTATAACACGAGAAAAATTAGATAAACTGTATGAGTTGAGAATATTATTTTATTTGTAATAACTATAAAAATACAAAGTTTTAATGTGGATTTATTTTCTTTCCTGTTATGAATTTTCTTTTCATTCACTCATGACTGTTTTGATCGTTGACAGTCTGTCGGCTTTGCATTAATAATTAATTGAATAACTTCATTCATTACTTCTAGCTTTAGTTCTTAATTTTTAAATCCTCGCAGTAGATTTCCCATGAACATTAAAAATCCGTCTACTTGATCCAAAGTTGAGTTCATCGGAGGCATGCTTGCGGAAATCGGTAATTTAATTAAATTTGTTAAGGACCTTATGACATCTGAAAATTCGTCGTTGCTGTCCAACCGAGGATTCTTTTGTGTATGCCTGGTTGATGGACTACATATTCCAGACCACGGTCTAACATACAGGTCTTGAAACTCTGGTGGTGGGGTATGTCATCGGATTGAAGCACCGGCCGTTTCGCCTAGCGACCACGAGTGTCGCTGCGATAGAGTGATGCAGGCTGTGCGAGAGAGATGGAGATCGATTGTTGACTCATAGGAACCTAACCTAGCTGTACAATTGGCTGGTATAGGCAAATTATGATATTCAGTGTTAAAAATGCATAGTGGACCTAAATACAATTAAAAGTAACTTTATCGTAAACCTGAAAAAAACCAAAAGACTATACTTATCCAAGTAGGTACAATGAACATGAATGTTTTTTATATACATGTCAATGTGAGATCGTGTTGGTCGAGGAGTTCGGTGCAAGCTTCGTAATGCTGCTTTCCGGGGTTCGATCCCTGTGCGCTCGGTTTTTTAAAAACATGTTTTAGCTTTTGTAAAAAAAATAGGCTTTACGCGTTGTTTTAATTGACCGGAAAATAAATGACAACTATTTCAGACCGAAGTGGAATCCAGACCGAAACACTTGCAGGATGTATTTCTTGAAAATGAAACAAATACTTAAGAAACAGTGCTTCTTTTGCAATTCTTTATTTCCTCTTCGAAAAATTTTAATGCATGTCCCAAGAAACATTTTTAATAATCTCTACTTTGCAATTTCTGAAACGGTTTGCGTTGGTAAATAAAAAAAACACCTCTTTTCCGACCTTTAAGCGAACGATTCTCGAGTAGGATAAATGAAAATAATTCACTTACTTTATTTTATGTTTTCCAGCCTGGAAAGTATTTATTGTAATTACCCCAGTAATTTTTCATTTTTTTCACGTTCCCGGCTCCAACGCGAAATCAATCATTTCAATCATTCCATAAACTGAAGGTTTTATTGTCCTTAGAAAAAAAAGATTTTTTTTTCATGTGTCCTGAAATTATCATACATTATAGGTATGAGCAGATTGATGTCGCTATGATCAAAGAATTTTATTTTGCAAGTGTTTTGCAACAGAAGTGAAGGAATAAGTGTTTTTGCAGATTATAGTTAGGCAATTTCGTGCTCTTTCTGAAATTAATGTTAATGCTGTGTCCATTTTACCATCTTATTTCGTTGGACATATTTTTTATCGCCCTGTACATTTTTCTGACGCGTATGTTGCCGCATTCTCAGTTGAACGTAGTACACAATGGCATACGAAAATCTCGGAAGCATGTTCTGCACACGAAAAAGTAAATTCGTAAGTCTCAAGGACTTCATTGACAGTCAAATCGAAGACATTTTTGCTCGAAGAGTATTTCGCAATCGATGCTTCGATGTGACGAGTAAGCCGGAAAAAATGCAAATTAGCATGAATCAAGCCACCGCGAGTCTTCATTGTCACTAGTTGCGACAGAGAAGAAGTGCAACCCGAGTTTAATGTCACAGCTCTATCACACGACGTACAGGACCTATACCGTTTTAAAACCTGTTTGCACAGGTAACCTGGAAGTGCAGGGTAATTGTATTAGCGTACCATTAATGTGAAAACCGTGGCCCCAGAAGTAGGAAAATTCGAATTCTACGTTGATTGTATACTTAGCTACCAAAAGAAGCAATGCGTGATTAGGAGGTATGTCAGTATATCAAATACCTAAATTTATGATTAGTAAGAAAAAGCTTAAGTGAGCAGAACCAGTTAAAACGGAAAACCTATCACGTAATAAATTATGCAGTCGAGCACAGGGGCGAGAGCATAATCGTGGTCGGGATTACTATCGATTACATCATCCGCCTCCCAATCATCATGCTGTAATGCCGTATCCAATTTTTTCTTGATTTCCTGCATGCATCGAGAACTTTTAGCCGCCACCTTGTCGCCGTAAGCAGCCTTCAGATCGCTGATTGAAATTAAAATCGGTGGCGAATCCTCATCGGAAACGGTGCAATTTCCAGATTTCGGTGGTTTGATGACACCGTAGACCGATAATAACTTGTAGAGCTGTAAAAATGTAGGGCAGTTCGGATGATCGTTGCAGCCTGCCGGTTGACGGATCGTGCCGAAAAATTTCTGAAACATTGAAATGAAGTTATCAATCTTCAAGAATCAAATATACGTGAAAATATTTTTAAATACAAGCAATTGTCAGAACATTTTCGCAAAGAAGGGTAGCAGCAATGAATTCACAACAAATTACCTCCAAGTTATCTTGATTTACTTTGCCGGGCAACAAGTACTCGAACACGTAGCGATCAATTAGATAGCGGCATATATCCATTGTCGATTGCAGAGAAATTCTCAATCCACGTGGCGTTTCAGCGGTGAGATATTCTTCTGGCTTTATATCTCCGTTCAGCATGGATGATTCCCATGTATTTAGCCACTGCAACGAATCCTCGAGTACCTCATGTGGGAAACGTTCGGTAGAATGTATATATCATGTATGAGTAGCATGAGTAGCATTTAGTGCTAAAATAGGTACAAGTCATTTTCTAGTAACAAAAATATGTTGAAAAGTATGACGAAAGTAAATCACAGCTTTACCTTGAAATCATCGGAATGCGGAGTAAGTCCTTGATTCGGAGACTTTCGGTTTAATGCGTCAAACATATCGTTAATACGTTTGCAAAAGGTTATTGTTTCCTCGCACCCATCGAGTCCATGGTAATGCGACTGGTAGAACGCCAGGCCTTGAGCAGCGGAGTTGCTGAAAATCTTTATCAAAAAAATTAATCCCCGATTAGTACAACGGCATTATTAAGACAATGTAATTTATTTTATTGCAGTAATAATATGGAAAATACTTGAGTTGCTAGTCGAACGCGCATTTTCGACGTGTTGTCCAATATTACGTGCCTAGCAGTTATTTTCGGGCAGGCTCGGGCATTCCCAAGGTGGTCTGTGTCGAGCTCGTACAGAACGTTGAAATACTCTCAGCTGATGTAGTTCTCAGCGGATTTCAACTGCGAAAGAATCGAAATATCCAATAGCCTTTATGATATTCCCAATGTTGGCAATTGTTGAGTATTCATATATTTTGCAATGCATGTAAGTATCGACACGGATAATCCCTTCACTTTTTTTCCATGTTTCTAGCTTTCAACAACGGGTAAGTATTTTCAGACGCGAGCAAGTAACAACCACAATTAAATTTTTTCAGGGGTTTCAGCTTTCAACAACAGGTAAGTATTTTTCAACGCGGGGAAGTAGTTACCACAATTAACTTAATTTTTTGTTTTTTTTTTCAGGTGTTCCAGCTTTCAAAAACGGGTAAGTGTTTTTGACCGCAGGTAAATAGTTACCACAATTAACTTAAATTTTTTGTTTTTCAGCTTGCAACAACGGGTAAGTATTTCCAAACGTGGGTAAGTACACCCGCGTTTAAGTTACCACAATTTAAGTTACCACAATGTAAGTACACAATTTAAGTTACCACAATGTAAGTACACAATTTAAGTTACCACAATTAACTGCAATTTTTTCTTCTGTTCAACGTCTTCCAGCCTTCAACAACGCGTAAGTATTTTCAGATGCGGGTAAGTAGCAATCACAATTAACTGAAATTTTTTCTTTTTTTCAAAGGTTCTGGCTATTGAGCATGGGGAAATATTGACAAACCTTTTTTATCGATTTGTTCCCGCTATTCCAGTTTAAAAATGAAAATATGGACAATATTTTACGTAGATTTTTTTCCCGTGCTCTGGTTTCCAGACGCGGATCAGCTTTGACAATAATTATCTCCAGTTTTTTCTAAGCTCGAATTATTTTATCGTTATTCTTTTCCACATGTTATCGGCTTTAAACGCGGGTAAGTATTGAAACACTTTTATTACTCTGGTATTTCGATTTTTAAACATACGTGAGTATCGACAATAAATATATGCTGTGACGGTAAATTCCAATTTTTACCCCCCGCGTCAGAAAGGGGCGTCGCGACTCCGCCCGGCGATTTTTCCCAGGGCGCCAGCCGCGTTAGCGGCTCGCCGAGCGGTGGGTCGAGACGACCGGTCTACCCGACTGGCCCAGCTCTTCTTCAGGTAGAGTGGCGGGGTCAGGGGCTAACTCGTAGGCGACATAAAAAAAGTAACCACTTATAGACACCTCTGGAGAGAGAATTCCATTTTATTAACTCCGAGTAGTTTCTCGGCGGTTGACTCGATACGAAACTACACGAGAGCCGCCGGCCAGCCTATCTCTTTTCTCTCTTTCTCTCTCTTCCTCTCTCTCTCTCTCTCTCTCTCTCTCTCTCTCTCTCTCTCTCTCTCTCTCTCTCTCTCTCTCTCTCTCTCTCTCGCTCCCTTTCAATGGGGTAACAAACACAACCGACACGAAAAACGCAAAGGACCTGCCACGTTCCTCCCTGCACCGCGATCCGAAGCGACGGAGAGATTTCTCTAACTCAACGGTAATTTTTCCCTTTACGCCGGGGGCGGCCGCACTCTACAAACCGACTTAATTAATCCCCTAAAGTCAATTCTACCCATCGACCCCCCGCTCGGCTTTCCGTGGTCAAGTCCTTTCCGCGAGCGAGACGATTGACTCGAGATCTCCGTCCGAGTCGTTCACCCCTCCTCTCCGTCATTCGCGTCGGCCGTTACCGCGCCAAAATTAAATATTAGAAGCTTATTAAAATGACGGGGACGGTGACGATAACGGGTACGATGACGATGACGACAACGATGACGATGACGACGACGATACCGATGACGACGACGCTACCGATGACAATCACGATACGATGCTGATGATGAAGATCCATTCCCAGCCCGTCGATCCCACCCAGCGCATCGAGTACCGCCGCGGCTCGTGCCCGTTGCGTTTACGCGATGTGCGGAGGTCGGGCGGACGCGCCATTACCGACTGAGAGGGATTGAGAACCAGCCGGCCGACGTAGGTTCGTACATGATACGTAATACGTTCGAGCCGGAGATGGCCCCTGCATCTTTGCTTACCTGATGCTGCGAGTCGTCGAAGAAGGCGGGTACTGTGGTGACGGCGTTTGTCAAGTTCTGACCGATACAGGCTTCGATCGTTTCCTTTATCGCCTCCAGTACCATGGACGGACTCCTTCTGTCAGCCTGGACGGTTGCGTATTCGACCGTCCGCCGATCCCCCCACCGCTTCGCCGCTGAACGCAGTAATGGGCCGTGGCCGTTCTAGCACGTGGGCCGAGGAGAATCGTTTCGGCCCTCGAGCGAGAGCAAGATCGACGTGGCGCGCCCAGACTGGAAAATACGCGGCCGCTGCTGTGAGAAGGATCTCAAGGATTTCGAGGCGACCGCCATTTCTCGCGCCATCGTACCCATTGAGATCGAGCGAACGAATAAAAGAAAAGAATATAATTATACAACAAAAAAAAGAATAATGATATCCAGGGATAACAAGATAAATAAATAAGAAGCGATAACGGCGCACTCGGGCTCCCGTACGAGGATGAAAACCGAGCGAGAGGGTCGCCTTCAAAGTGGTTTCGGGGCTGCTCCATTCTGCTACGTGACAATGCTCATTATATTTATAATTTTTAGGTGTAACAACTTACCCGCAATTTCTTCTTGTTGTACAGCCGATTTCGAATATTCTTGATTGGATGCGGAGTATCTGAGAATGCAAACACTTTTCGCTCGCCGTCTAATGGGTAAGCAAACCATGTCTTCGTTTCTCCCATCAAGCCGCTGACCCCCAAAAGTGACCACATTTTAGCATTAGGCGCAGCGCTATCGGCAATAACTCCATGGATTCTCGCTGCGCATCCTTCAAGATAAGAAATACCTCTAACGACCAGCTTTGCGAGCTCATCTCCTTTTACCGGATTTTTAGAGGCGAAAACTGCGATGGGTTGCGTGTAGGAATCAGCAAAAGGTTGAAACATCAGGACTAGACCGTGCGTCGCTTCATCATTTATATCCATCGATTGTAATCCATCGTCGCCAAGGTCTGTCAACCCCACGTAGGTTAGATTTTTCGAACAAACGGCGATAGATTTTCTGAGACTTATTTCATCCAGCAGGAGGACTCAGTGCCGCTGCAGAGGAGTTTCATTGGAGAAATGTTTCTTCAGAATTTCCGCAACATTTTTGTCGAACCCGCATTTCGAGTCAATCATAGTGAAATAACTACGTATTGTTCGCTTGTACGGCAGTAGCAATACTTCGTTTTTCGGAGGAATTCATAATATGCTGGTGATCGGATGTTCATCAGCATACACAACATCAGTCAGTCTTCCGTGTAACGTCTGCCTCTGTCATCTTTGCTGCTGGCTGCCGCGATAATTTCTTTCAAAGCCGCTTTTTGACCAGCGGGGACCTTCAATTTGGAACATTTTTTATCTAAGGTTTCCAGTTTAATACTTGCTATTTCCTCTTCTTGTTTTTTTAGACAACATTTTAGATGTGACACTTGTTTCTCGACCAGATATTTGTTACGACGTTCACGACGGAGTTTTTTGCGCATCGCCAACAATTTCCGTTTATCGGCAGGATTCGAAACGCCGTGAATCCGAGTTACCGCTGAACGATGATGTTACCTTGACGCCCTTTGGCGCACGATTTTTCTTGTCTTCGCGCAGGATTCGCATCGTCTCTTCTTCGAAACCAGAGGGCAATTTTTGCTGCGCCAATGACCGATATAATCCTGGAATACGCTATCATCTAGCAGATGATGCATATTTATGGCACCGAGACCACCGCAGACGTTCATCCTTTGGAAGCGTTTTAATGTTTCTGGAATACTTTCATTCACACGTACAGTATTATCCAGATTTGTATTCTGCGTGTTAACGGGCCGTCCGTATACGTAGTCATTTATTGTCCTGTCTGTGTCGAGAGTAACACATTTATACGTTACAGGACAATCTATACCATTCTCCCGTTTCGTAATTGCGAGAGAAAATAGAATGCGCTGTCCCTTATCTCGACGCAACTCGGCGACGCTCCATGGTTCCGGTATTGTGCCAGAAAATGCTTCACAGGTAGACAAATTCGCTCCATTAGGATCTATATTAACACAAACATAAATTTGCTAATGGACATTGTGATCTTTTCAGTAACTTCCCCGGAACTTGCTATAGTAAGTATTTACGTTCGAAAACTTTGTTATGATTTGGTCTATTTTCTCTACATTTCTTATTTTCATTTTCAGGTCCACCTATTCTTCAAATATGGATTGGAAAAATATACAGGTAAGTACAGATCAAAGTTGGAGTATAATTTCACATCATTTTCCAGGTTTTATAACACAATCAGAGATCCTGGGTGCGAGTAGCGAATCAATGAGTACAATAATGAATTATCTCATTTTTGGCTTTTTCGACAACTGTACATGACTCGTCAAGACGAGTTTTGATTAGACCTTTTTTTGTGCTATTGTATCTTAATTGGTGCGTGTCAAGAAGTGAGCGAGTGTAGAAATGGGTAAGTGTATTTATTCTTGTACATTATTATTTCGAGATTTTTTTCCACTTTCTCTGGATTCCTAACCTGGGTAAGTATTGACAATGATTTCCGAAAAATATTATTTTTCGCGGTTTCCGGCTTCAAAAATGGGTAAGTACTGATAAAAATAATGTTAGGTCAAACATATGTATGAAAACTATTTTTTATTTTTTTTCGTACTCCAGTTTAATCATAATTTATAAGTTCATAATTATTAGGTGACACGCCCCTCCTGCTGTGTTTAAACTTACCTTCTCTGATGATGACAGATGAACACACTGTAAAAGGCTTTGCAGATGCTACCAAGGCTTTGCCATCTTGAACTGACTGATCACTGCATGCCGCATGAGCGGAATCGCTACATCCAACTTCCATCAGTGGAACACCAAGCTGTTTTTCCAGTACTACAGGTACACTCGAGACATCTGTAATATACCGGAATAAAAGAATAGAAATCATGTACGATTGCATTTTTTATACATATTATAATATATACTTTTCATTTCAGTAGACTCCTGCTCATGAGCACTAATGCTGTGAGTTGAAATTTCCATGAGCTGTAAGTGTCCAGAGCCATTAAATTCATCTTCATTCGTCTCAAGCGCTGAAGATTTGCCGTTCACAGGATCTTGGCTCGGATCTTGGCTCGGAGGATCTTGGCTCGGAGGACTCTGGCTCGGAGCATCTTGGCTCGGAGCATCGCGGCTCGGAGGATCTTGGCTCGGAAGATCTTGGCTTGAAAAATCTTGACTAAGAAGGTCTTGGCTCGGAGGATCTTGGCTCGGAGGACCTTGGCTCGGAGGATCTTGGCTCGGAGGATCTTGGCCCGGAAGATCTTGGCTCGGAAGATCTTGGCTCAGAAGATCTTGACTCGGAGAATCTTGGCTCCAAGAATCTTGGCTCGGAGAGGCTCGGCTCGGATTTAAGATACAGCTCACAGGATCTTGGCTCGGAGCATTTTTCCCACTGCTCACAACTTCATTAAAAGGTTTGACGGATCCCTCGATATGTAAAATGTCACCAAACTTCGATGGAACCGCAAGTTTATCGAGCTGCGGGTGCTTATACGCGATCTTAACAGAGGGAAATTTGTCCGGCTGCAATCGTTTAATCTGTACACACAATTTGTCTAATAAACTTACCTGTGCTATTATGCGGCCGTTCGAGTCATGTTTCACCCATTCTCGATGAATGTATTTCGGTTCGAAATGGTTTTCGCACACAACGTGTCTCGCCTCTAATGTTCCAACTCCCGGTATCGCGGCCTCCCATTTTATTAACTGCGCCAAGTCTCTCGGCACCCGAAACACAGAGCGTTTAAATTTTTCACTCCGAGAGCCTGTTCTACACGTTGGCACAATACACCACTTAGTCATTTTTCAATATCACCGTTTTTACAAGTTAACAAGTAGAGCACGTCACGTGTAGTCGCGTGAATCAGCGGTTATGTTTGGGGTTTGTTTACTTTTGAAATCTGCGTCTCTCTCACACAGCCTGCATCACTCTACAGCAGCGACCCTCGTGGTCTAGAGTTGAAACATTCGGTGCTTCAATAAGAGGCCATCCCCCACCACTGAAATTTTGAGCGAGTTTCAAGACCTGTATGTAAGACTGTGTTCCAGAAGTTGAAGAATCGGATTCCGTAGAGGAGGTGGGAAATATATAATCTTCTTGCAGATTGTTGGCCGTGATTGACGACATAGGTGATTAATTCCTTAGTACAGATAGTGATGAGCATTTAGGTATGTGCAGAGAAGTAGTACCAAACTCTGGCATAAAAACATCCTCCACGTACTCAATATTATCGAAACAATTGGCGTCTTCGGAGGTCTCTTCAATTATGTGTGTCACTGCACCCTAAAAACAAAAAGTCATCAGTTTTGCATTCGCAAGGTTTTTTCAAAGAGTTTCATCATTTTTGCTATTACCTGACTCAGCGGCACATCTGACAGCGAAATCTTACGACTGAACAAAATTCTGTTCTTACGTGGTATTACATATGATTCGAGGGACAAGAGCTTTTGTTTTGGATTCGCAAGGTTTTTTTAAAGAGTTTCATCATTTTTGCTATTACCTGACTCAGCGGCACATCTGACAGCGAAATCTTACTACTGAACGAAATTCTGTTCTTACGTGGGTATTACATATGAGTCGAGGGACAAGAGCTTCTCTTAGTACCACAGGCTCGGTGTATAAACCTGAAAATGTTTGGATAAATGTTTATTACTGTTCAAGTTCTTAAATCTAGGTTAGCTTAGGTTTTTTATTTAGTTTAAAATACTCACGTCAGCGAAGTTTTCACTTTAGAATGCTCTATGCTGACTTGATTCCGCAAATTGTGAACTTTGTTTGAACACGCTTATGCTGTCACCGATGGCCCTAGCCTCAAAACTGCGCTGCTCACCCTATTAGGAGCTGCAGTTCGAAGATGTTTAGTGTGGTAATTTAGGGTATTTATTGCATACCAACATGAGTCTTCTTTGTACGCGTCAATCAAAACGACTAATTGCTCGGAAGAACACTTTTGGGTCATTATACAATTCAACCTAGCACGACAAAAATTCAATCACACAAGCAAGCCGTCACGTAGAATAGCACTCGTGTTTCACCAAAATCCAGCACATGACCACGCTTCGCAGCTAGCAGTGCCGTCTCTCTCCCACAGCGCTGCCAGCAGAGTAGCCAGCCTAGATCCCCGTAAGCGATTTAACAGCAAAACAAGCGTCGTGTGCAGCGGGCACGGTCTTATATACAGGTCTGGAAACTCCGTCGGATGATGAGGGTCGCTTACTGACGAAAATTTTTTAATACACTGGCCGCTAGGGGGGCTGCTATCTTAAAAGAGTTTCCGGTGAAGTGCGGTACGGGGGCAGACGGAGGTGTTGAAAAAAGATAGAGCTAATCGCCGCAATACTCTACATCTGCCTGTCTCCGTACCACCTCATTTCAATTATTGGTTCCGCAGTATATATATATATATATATATTGTGACGGAAAATAATATTTTACCCTTACCGGAAACGGGAACGAAGCTCGAGACCTGGTGCGAGAGATCCGTCACCTTCGGCCGTTCATCCCGTGTTCGTGCCTCCGCAGTACCCGGGGCGCCAGAGACTTTGTTTCTCCGGTCGTCTCAACCGGAATAAACTGGGGTCGGGAGATCAAACCCGACCCGCCAGGCGGAGACTGGAGATCTCCTTGATTTTTTGTCTCCCCCGGAATCCTAACCGGGTTCGGAGACTGGAGTTCTCCTCGATTTTTGATCGCCGGAATCTTTTAACCGGACTGAACTGGAGGCATTTCCACGGGGAGGAACGGTTGCGGTATAGCACGGCCGCTCAGGCTGTGGGTTGTGGTAGAGGGGTCGGGATTCACCAGGAGTAGCGTAACTTCGATCGGTAGCTGTCACTATTCGCGACACCGGTACTTCACAATAAATAAAATAATGTTTTATTTTATTGTGCGGGAGCAGGTGGGTTTACCACCCGAGAACCTTAAACGTAGGCGGTATCCCAAGCGAAACGCGAACGAAAATATGCCATACGCACGGGAACGAGAGAACACCCGATGTGTATCTCAAGCGCGAGAACGAGAGCGCGACGTCACGGGCGCGAGAGAGACCCCGATACGTCTCTCCAACGCGAGGGCCGTGGCCCGACGACAGATCGTCAACGACACTCCCGAGATCTTCGAGAACCACGATCGATCGCGATCCGGGAGACACTACTGTCTCACCTGAAAATTCGTTAACTCTTCCTCGCGCGACCAAGTCCGGCGTGCGAGGGATTATGCGAGAGCGAGACCGAGCGTATCAACAGACAGAAAAAATGTCAACACGCTCGCGAGATCGGACCGTGCGAAATCGCCGGTTCAAGCGAGAACTTTATCTCGTATAATATCGAGAGCTGAAATATTATTTCGGGAGCTGGAATATTCTGTTAGAATATATTCTGTTAGAATATATTCTGTTAGAATATTCCTTTCGGAATCTATCCTTTCTGCCCGAGTTACCCCACAAACGGAACGGTAACAAATCGGGGCCTTTTCTCGTCGGTAGCATGGAGGCTCTCGAAGATCGCATCCCCGGGTCACCATGCGAGAGCGGGCAAAGCTTCTCTTCCGAAGCGCGGCGCGGAGGACTCCAGCCTCCGCCCGTAAACCAAACGGCCCGCTCTCCAGCACGATGCACCACTACAGTGGGGTACCGGCATCTCAGCCGGGTGTGCCCCGATTCCCCGAGAGGCCTCGTTGGCGCCTTCCCTCAGCCGGGATTGCTCGGTGCGTTGAGCGCTACACCGCTCGACCGAGTTCCGCTCGCCAACCAAACACAACAAAACGGAATCGACAAACACTCAGACGCACAACAAGGGGAGAAAGGCCCCTAACAATCGTCGCGGTAGCGACTCGGGCAAAGGCACGTGACCCACGTGACCGGTAGCGGATCTTGGGACGTGATTCCGAAAAATCACGTCACAATATATATATATATATATATATATATATATATATATTTATATATATTGTTACGTCCTGGAGATTCGTCTCGATACTTTGCCCCATAAAATTATGCGGGATTTAATCAATAATTAACGTAACAAATTACGATAATAAAATAATTCGACGAGACGAACCGCTCGCGGTCCGTCTCGCCTAGAGATAAGTAAACACAAGTCAGCAGCAACGAACGCCGTGAGACGGTTCGCCGTGAGAAAATGCTGAATGCATCAAACGCAGATCATGGGAATCTCGCAACAAATGTAAACTCGGTGTAGTTTTGTTTGTCGGGCAGAAAACCCTCACTCAATAATAAAAATAAAGATATATCTTATAAGAAATCGTTCTACAACTTTTTTAAGAGTGTGTCCAGTTGTTCCGAGATTTTGGACTGCAATGCCATTCGTTTTTTGTGTCGCTTCTCTTTCCGCTCCTCAGCACGTTCACGACCTTCATGGAGTTTTTCGATTGCATCTGAAGGTTTACGCTTGCCTGAAAGTATTCATATTTATTAACTCACCAATTATTATATCACAACTAATTCAAAATTGACTGAAAACACAACGAATGGTAGTGACTAACGTGAGACTCCTCCAGATTGAGAACAACTGCCGCTCCCACTGCTGCACGGGGATTCCGATCGTTCTCGGCTCGATGTTGACGTTCCAGTCGATGAGATTGTTTTGAGTGGAGCCATGTATGGCTTTTCACCCAGTAGGCTTTCCATATTCTAAACCATTCAAGCGAATTTGTGAAGAACAAAAGATAAGTTGAATAAATTCAAGTGTTATGCGTCGTAAAACTATATTACTTCGTAAAATTTCCAGGTACGCTTGTTGTTCCCAGAGCGTCCATTGTGATCTTTTATCGACTTGTACGTGCGTTTCATTGTGTTCATTCTCGTCATACATTGCCTGTCCGAAACGTTGTAACCCCTTTCCTTCATTATTTTCGAGATCTCCATCCACGCTTTTTTATGGCTTAGTTTTCCGGACGATATAGACGGTTCAAGCAGCCGGTACTCCTCGACTAAAAGTAAAATGGCTGTGTCGGACCATCTGAAATCTGAGAAATAAATCCATCTGGATAATATCACACAAATTCAGGC
This sequence comes from Ophion costatus, assembly GCA_951751655.1. Lineage (NCBI taxonomy): Eukaryota > Metazoa > Arthropoda > Insecta > Hymenoptera > Ichneumonidae > Ophion > Ophion costatus. The sequence goes on along the minus strand of OX632358.1, from coordinate 7,714,184 downwards.
AGCTAATATATATGTATCGTTATTAAACTAATTGTTTAATATCGAACAGAATACTCAATAATATTCAGTGTTACTCATAAATAATTAAAATAATGAATATTTTCAAAATACACGAAAACTGTGTTTCATCAGCGACATGCAAAACTTTTATATGTATTACACAATTAATAAAGAAAGAATGCACACTGTACATAGTCTGAATAAGATCTCTTACTTCCTTTATCCTCAGAAATTGCACCTCCCTCAGTTTCTGCCTCCTCCGCTAGGTCAATATTAGCATTATCTATAGAAGCAATAATGTATTGAGACGGAAAAGACCGTCTCATGAACCAAACAACAGAATATCGCCCTAAGGACACTTAGGAGTCAACCGATTTCGGGAAAAGGAAGGGGTAAAGGGAAAAACAGACCAAGACCAAGAGGTCCGCCATGTTGGTCGAACCGACAACGCTAATTAAATTAATGGCTGACAATAACAAAGGGCTAAGCAAGAAGACTAGAGGTAAGGAGTACAAACACAGTGTTGAAGAAACGTCCATGGAAATCCAGATGGGAAGGGTGGCGCTGCTCGCCACCGAACCGAATTGAAACAAGAACGAACCAGTGCCGTCCAATATGCAGAAAGCACCCTTTGCTACTTCATATGCAGCGATAATTTGATCAAATTAATGGTAAAAACAGTGCCGTATGATATGCAAAAAGCACCCTTTGCTTCTTCATATGGAGGGGTAATTTGATCAAATTAGTTGTGAAACCAGTTGGTGATGGAAATTCCTATATAGATAAAATTCTTATATAGATAATATAGATTGTTTTGGAGAATAATTACAAAATACGGAAAATTAGTCAATATGATTTTTTTCGTTGCGGAAGCAGCAACAAACAATTTATTTATCGACACAAGAAAATTCAAAAGAATTTTGAATCCGAACAAAACTTTTACAAATGAACACACAGCAGATACACTGTACAGATAACGAATAGAAATGAAATACAGAAATTAAGCCAATGTATATATTAAATATATGATATAACGATACAATTATTTTTTATTAAGGTACTTCCTTCACGGAGGAACGTATTTTGTAGGGGCATAAGCAGAGCCCTTCTGAATCATTGGTCAATTAGAGTAGCGCTTAATAAAAATAAGTCACGATAAATTATTATACTCAACGATAAACTGGAAAAAAAACTTCGCGCACATTTAGTAGATTCAGACATTTTTACATTTTTTCTGAAAAGTCGCGAGTACGAAAATTCTGCTGGTCACATTTTTTGAATTGTTTTTATTGTTGTTACGGAATCTAGATTTTTTCCACGCCTGAGCCGTTTGTATCAGGCATCTAGAGTTATTTACTGTATAAATTGTTGGATAAAAATTTCGCCAGGGTGTCGTCTCCATAAAGCGCTGTACGAATGAGACGATTTTTAGAGTCGTAATTTTTTCGGTAACTTGGCTTGAAATTTTACGAGTATACTGGGATGTATTTTTACTTGATTATAGAGGACATTCAGTGGTTAAATATTCGGGTTCGTGAAAGAAATACCTTGAATCTAACACAATTCGCAAAATTTGTTGGTCGCAAATACACGTGGTCCGCACACACTCTATTCCAAAATGGACGACAAGCGGGAATCATCGATGGCGGACAGCGTCGGCTGCGTTCTTGCCGCTCAGTTCATTTCGGTTCGGTGATGAGCAGCGACGCACGTGGTGACCACCAACCACTAATAACTGGATTTCCGTGGACGCTTTTGGATCGTGATCGCCGTAAGCGTTCGTACTCCTTAGCTCTAGTCCTCTTGGGGCTAAGGAAGGGGACGTAAAGGCGGCACAACAAAGAGGAAAGGTTTACACAGGAGAGAAAACAAAGAAAACCACAAAAACAAACTAAAGGCGAAATTGATTTATAATAACAAAGGGCTAAGGAAGGGGAAGCAAAGGCGGCACAACAAAGTGGAAAGGTATACACAGGAGCAAAAAACAAAGAAAACCACGAAAACAGACGAGGAGTAACATTTATTTAACGAAAGAAAAAGTTAACAATAAAGGGGATAATAGCTAATAAGTAAGGGAAGGGGAAAAAGAAAGCGGTAAAATATGAGTATAAAAGGACGATAATTTTGGAGGAAAGGGGCTCTTTGAATCCCTCGTGGATCGACTAGTACTGCTTGGCAAAGTACATCCCTAGTGGAAGGAAACGCTGGGAACACGGAACGTTGAGAAACAAGAGAAACAAGGAGTCGCGCCTAAAAAGCATTAGAAAGATCACTTCGTACACTCCTCGTGGATTGACAAGTACTGCTGGACCAAGTACATTCCTCGTGGGTTGGAAACGTCTGGAACACGGAACGTTGAGAAACAAGGAAAAAACGGAGTCGCGCCTAAAAGGCATTAGAGAGCTCTCTTCATTTTTTGGAAGATAACAAGTACTGCTGGACCAAGTACATCTCTCGCGGATCGGAAACGTCTAGAACACGGAACGTTAAGGAACAAAAAACGAAGAAAAATTGAAATAAAATTATTTTTATGAGAAAATATTGGAAAATCAAAGAAAAATAAAAAAGAGCAATAAGGAAAGTTAACCACTTAAGGGCAACGAACGATTATCGAAAAATAGATAGAAAATTTAGAGCAGGAGAAAATAGGATCCGAGAAGGTAGCATTACGAGCGAGCGTTACAAATAGATATAAGGGAAGAATATTAAATTTGAAAAATACACGAAATATTACATTAGGAGACAAGGAAGAGTACGGTACAGTCATACGAAACACACACACACACCCACACACACACACACACACACACACATACACCGTGATCATCGAGTTAGATGGATCAGGATCGCAGAAAGGACAAGGAGGTATTCCGAAATTATGAGAGCGCCGAAACTTATGCAAAAAAGGGTCAGTCGAGTGCTCGCGGCACATCTCTCGACTGGACTATCGTAGACCGGTCGGTGGCGACATCGCACGCCAAGATCAAGGACCAGGCGATCAATTATCGACGCGCGATAATCGATCGGGAGAGAGCATCGATCACCGCGGCGCGAAGGGCAGAGCTAGGGTAGGGGACTAGATCGTGGCGCGTGACGAGAGAGAGCGCGCGCCCGCGGCCCTTGCTTCGCGAGTCCTAGCGCCACGAGTGAGAGAGCGCGGTGACTCGACGCGCCCTATAGGAAAGTTACAAGGGAAAGTACCGCGGCGCTATAGGCCAAGCATCGATACCTACCGCGCCGCCAGCTAAAGCACGTCGCAAACACAGGCCGACAAAAGCCCCTGAACTAGAAAAGAAGGGGTAATCGATATCGATCCATGATAAAGGATCCAGCCGACCAAATTGTACCATGCGAGTAATGAGTAATTGACCGACCGAGAAAAATATTGCGAAACGTACTATAAAACAACACAAACAACACATTACACTCATACATAGCGTTATTTTAGATTATATCGAGCCATAAAAAATTGAATAAATCATATTTTGTTAAAAATACCCAAAACACCTGAGTTTCTATTAATTTCTTCCCTGTTCGTGTCCCCGAATCTATGAATTTATCTGTAACGAATTAAGACCCGTGACAGTATATAATTAATCATCACACATTGCAAAGGAAGGAAAGTTGATCAAAATGACTTAAGGTACCTGATGTTTGATCCGTCAAAGAATTTTCCTCCGTAAATCCAGGCGCTATTACCAAATCATTGTTTGATAATATTAAAAAGGTATACAGCTTCTGTGAAATATTTTATACATGCACCACATTTGGAATCGAGCAATTGCTATGATGGGCGATGCCTATATGTGCTCACCAGGACTTGCATTGCTGGCTTGCATACATGATTCTCGCGCAGCATTTAATAAAGAAGTAGCAAAGGTCAAATCTGAATGTAAAAGAAATATATGCCATGATTATAAATCATTCAAACAAAACACAATTCAACATTACAATTCATACATCGAAGGTTAGAAAATAAATTTTCCAGGTATCAATTGGACCGAAGATACATTAAAAAAGCCAATAAATGAAAACAGCAATAAACAAAAATGCATGAAAACCGACACCAAATAGAAAATATTGCATTATTTGCAAATAAACGATGCTTTATGAGCCATAATTATTGTTCGACCATAACCTGTTTAATTCCACACCTATTAATTACCGGTTGAATGACACCTATTAATTAGTTTATTGCACTGAGTAAACTTACCCATTTCAACTCTACGAGCACTACTTGGTGAAAGCAGTAATTTGTATTCTTCATTGGTATCGTAATCTTTTAAAGTGTGCTCGACGGAATTGTCCAAATTTTCCATGCTGAAACAAACAACTTACAGCGTGTGGTGCTATTCGGTGCTGTTCACGCAATACGCAAACGCTACGCAACTGTCACACTACCTCGGAAGAAATAGCGTTTGTTGCGTTCAGTCATGACGTCACACACCATAAGTAGTGACGTCACGGTCGTGTTTGATTGCGCTAATGTCGAGCTCTGCGAACAGTCTTTAGCCCCAGATGGTGCGAATAGTGACTCCCCGAACGCACCCTTTATCGTAGTGCTAATAAATCCATTAACGGAAGTTCAAATTAAACTTGATATTACATAAAAATCAGGACAGTAAGCGTAATTTTTTCTGAGAGCATTGGATTACTACGAGTGTTTGATATGTAAGTATTTTTTTAAAAGAATTTGACGGATTCCCACTATTATATATAGTTTTGTAGCAACCGGAAATTGGGTTTTTGTATGTCGTCTTGGAATTCCTTCACAAAAACACGCAATTATAATTTTTTTTCTGTGTAACCAGGTCGATCACCAGCCCTGAAATTTTACAGAGACGTTTATTGATGTATTTAGTAAGGGTAAAAAATATTAAGAAAATTCTACGGATTGAAGCCTGGTGAAAGGGTTACCTCGAACAACAGACTCACCTTTTCTCGCTTTTCGGAAGAGTTTTTCATCCAATCGTCAAGTAGAAATTATCGAGCCTAGATCGGCGGAAATTTTGACGTTTTCTGTCACATGACTCGGTCTTTTGTGAGGTTAGAATCTCATCCGATCACTTTCACCGAGGAAACTATAGGGAAGGATAAATACATTGTAAGGTATAGATCGGCAACACGCTCGGCCGCTAGACTGCCCCTCCAACCACACATCAGCCAGATGGCCTCTACTGATAATCCGGCGACGAATGCCCGTTCAGCGGCATTCGGCTGCCGAGCGTGTAACTAGTATTCGCTTATGCGTTAAGAAATGATCATCGTACAGCGAGCGGAAGGTGGGTTTTTCGTCGTAATCTTCATTACCTGATGTTTGAGGAGCAATAAAAGTGCGTGTATAATTTTTGACAAAACTTTGACGATTCGAGTAAAAAAATAGTTCAACCGATTGATTTGAAAATTTACAGGCTTTTTGGGCTGTAAACATGTATTGAGCTCAAAAACCCAGAAACATTGGTCATGTCCGCAATATTTGCAAAGTGGCGTTGGATTTCCCAATACGGTAGAAAGTCTATTTTTTGTACTTTTTCAAATCAATATTAAGCTTACAAAAAAAATCCTCTAAAATACCAACAAGCACTTATAGAGGACTCATTCAAGTTTCTGTAACACACCTTTCGCTCGCTGTACGATCATCACTCCATGAGATCAAAGAAAAAAGCTGACTTTTCATTCAATCGGCGATATCCCAGCATCAAATGGTCATACAGAAAGCAAAAAAAACGAAATTGAAGCTAAAGAACCACGCTCGATGATCCCAGCATTGATTAAGCCGGAAATTTTTTTTTGAGCCCAACGTCGCTTTTGAGAAAACAAAAGAATTCGAAAACTCTTTCTTCCCGCTATTTCTCATAATAGCGCCGAGCGTGATGCTCAACGAAAAATTCATCCGCAAGATTCTGAAACTAGAGATTTCAAGCTTCAAAATTCTTTTTTTGCCCCCCCCCCGCCCCACCGGTACGACAATTTTTGACGGAGGCTTTTCGAAAATCACAAACAATTTTTTAAAATGTTCTACTCCTTTAATTTTTTGCTGAGTGTAGTATGATAAGTAAAATTATTTTTACGTTAAACGTAACGAATTATATCGATAGTTCTGTCGTCACCGCTGCACCGTCACATTAGCCGTAGACTTCCGAAAACAGCCGAGAAGCAGTTTCGTGGTGTGCGTGTGACGATGAGCAATTTGATTGCTCGCACTATATCGGCGACGCCTATCCCCCCCGCAAAAGTTGGTTGACGCCGACCCTGTACTTTAAAGTACGCATTGTCGGTCTATTTCTTTCATCGTCTTTGGGGAAGGAGTCTAATATTCGTATGGCGAGACGGTATAAGAAACGTCTGTAAATTCGAACCCTAAACGTGGTATTAAATATGGTCTGTAGGCATCGTTCGTGTCATTAGTACAGGGTGTCCAATAGGAAGTTGCTGAAACTAATCGACTGTCATTTTAAAACACGTGCACAAACTCAGGAAAGCCAAATTGCTTTAAATAGAGGAAACTCTGCAGTTTTTAACGCACATAAATAAAACCCAGTTAAATATTTTTTATGTCAATTCTTTACATGTCATAAAAATAACGAAAAAGTACAGTGATTAATGATAGATATTTTCGAAGTGCGAACCGTTAGATTGTGCACAAAAATCAATTCTCATTTGAAAACTGTGAAAAACTGTGTCCAACATATCGTTCGTCATGCCGCGAACCACTTCCTGGATGGCCGCGATCAGTTCTTCTACTGTGCTGGGGTTTTTAGCGTAACAATGATCTTTAATGTAACCACACAAGAAAAAATCACAAGCGTTCAGGTCCGGTGAGTACGGAGGCCATTCTAGTCTGCCTTGGGCAAATTTAGGGTACCCCAGACCGATTACTCGAGTTCCATATACGCGATGAATAGCTTCAAACACCTCATGAGTCCGGTGCGGCGTCGCTCCATCTTGCATGAAGTAAACATTTTTAACCAGTCTCCTCTTTTTTTGCCATAAGGGAAGAATTTCGTTTCCAAAAGCTGTTTGTAACTCTCTCCTGTTACCATAGATTCCAAGAATTGCAAATAAATTCCTTTTACTGAAATCGCTGCCCATGCCGTTACTTTCTGTGGATGAAGGGACTTCGCTAGCGATATGTTGGGATTTTCCGTTCCCCAAAACCACTAATTTGGCTTGTTTACGTACCCATTCATCCAAAAATGTGTTCCATCGAAATAAATAATCAATTTCTCATCAAGTTCTTCGGCTTCAAACATTCCCGTAATAGTGTTACAAAATTCGATGCGTTTCGTCATGGCATGTTCAGTTAACAATTGATGAGTCTTTATTTTATACAAATGAAACCTTAAAAAATATTTCAAAATATTTGTAATGATGATTTGGTTATTTTTAATGCTTGAGCAGCTTTCCGGATCGAATCATTTGGATTTTGTTTGAAATGATTCTCAACTTCGTTGATCTTCTCTGGTGTAGGCACCGTAACAGATGGACCTGGTAACTCGTGTCTACGATCCTGAAGTGTACCAGACTTCACGAAGTTATCGATTATCCTACAAAAATTAACGTAAAATTACTTCAATGCAGTTTAATTGAATTGAAACACAAGTTGTGTGATAGATGAATATGAATAAATATTAAATTCTTACCTTTTCAGAGTGTTTTCGCTGTCAACTCTATCAGTTTCAAACTTAGTACGAAACCCTCTATACGCATTACTATAAATTTTTCCCCTCGAGAAGAAGCACCGAATCGGACCGGACCCCTATTGAATTCATGGAGGGAAGAGACACTTATTTAGTTTTAGCAGCTTCTTATTGGACACCCTGTACATTAAAAGAGTATCGGACGAGGGAGTATTGACAAATTTATTTTTTATTTACAGATCTAATCTGACCTTCCGCCAAGTTTTTCGGTTTAGGTTTTAGTTTACACATGAAACTTATTTTTGAGATCCGCGGGCCTCGCGATTGTTCAAGGTAATATATTTATTTTTTCCCTTTTGCCCGTTTTGCACTGACAGAGAACATAGATCTATGCTTCAGGCACTGATGATCACTATTTGTACGTTCTGAAGCTTTTCTCGAAATTAAGAATTTCAATGAATCTGAAATATAAAAACCCCTACCTTTAATGTTTATTTTTTATATTTCAAAATATCTTGAGATTAGTAACTTTAATACATGTCTATTATTATATCGCACAGATGGGGAGGACGTGTGCAATGCGAGGATGCCACAGTGGCCTTGCCAATGATAACACAGTGAAAAAGATTAGGACTGCGCCGCTGTATTCGGTTTTCCATTTCATGAGTTATTCTATACTTTGCATGCTCTGCTTTGATTAAAATTATTTACAGTACAGAACTTTATATACACTTCTAGAATTTTTTTACGCTCGCATGCTTTGTAGCTACGCAAAATATTTTCCGATGCTCACGAACGACTTGTAAGACATATTGCTGTTATTTTTCATCTCTTGTAGCACGGAATTGAATGCTGATAGAGGGTTAATAATAAAAAACTACGTATGACAAAAAATTTTAAAATACGATACATACAATTGAATAAAAAATAAAAATCAACAGATCAATAGATGCAAAACATATCCTAAACATATGCATCAATATATTCTTTTTACTTTTATCATGCGATGCAGGCCCCGGATGAGATGATTGCAAGAATAAGCACTTCTCAGGGCTCCCAAAATCTTTCAACGTAACACAACCTGTGCACGGTCAACGTGACCGTGGAAGCCAGAAACTGCATCAACGCGAGAAGAAATATGGACATTCTTTGAATGTTCTTAAAGTGTTTTCATTTCATGTTTTCCTGCTGATTTTAAAGTGTGCCACCATAAATCATTTCTTCACACGATGATTTATTTTTGTTGAAGTATTTTTATTAAAGACAAACAAATTGATTATGACATTGAAAAATATATGTTTGCAATTACAAGTGTTAATTGCCGAAACTTTTATTTCGGACGCGCAATATTTCATGTATGATTTCGTCTGATCAGTTTAATGGAATAATTGGTATGACAACGGTGACAAAGTTCTTAAATTTTTGTTTAATTACGAAAAATGTATTATGACTTTGTGAATAATGTTTATAATGCGTTTTTGGATGATTACAAAAAACCATCAGTCATGAATAAACACATTAACGTTAATTACTTTTACGAATTATCACTATTTTTATTTGCATCATTATGATTGTTATAACAAATGTAATCAATCATCACTCTAATTTTCCCATACAAGGCATAACAAATGATTTGTTTTTAAATAATGTAAGTTGTAAAAAAAGTTTACGAGGAGAGAATCGATAGCACCTCGCATGGTGCCATACAGTTTTTTGATATTATGCGTAAAATGAAACTTAAGAAACAAAGCATCTTAGTAGTAGCTAGATTGTAGACTTTGGGCTGTTCTTATCAGAATCTTTGAGTCTAGATATTATTTAAATAAATATAAAATGTAAAACGATCGCTCGTGGCAGCGGTGAGTCTTGTGATGCTGCGTATGATGCTCGCTACTGCGTAGCGAATCTCTGTGTTACCACTGTCGCCGCGGGGGGTGCCATAGCTTATGCAAAGGATGTTTCCGATTTGACTTTCGTGTGTATCGCTTCATCTCTTTCGATGAGTCATCGTTGTCTTATATCTCTCACTTTATGAGTGTTTGTATATGAACTTGTAGTATTGACATTACTTAGGTCGGGTTGTTCCAGCGTTCAAATTACGTATCCGGTAGCTAACGGCCGAGTAAAGTTTACCCGCCAGTTAAGTGGCTGAGCGTTGTTCCACCGTTATTTACCCCACTGTTAGTTACGCAGCGATATGTATCGATTCTTAATTCCAGAAGCTTTGATGGCTAAGTTCAAGTGTAATCGGGTTGTCAAAAAAAACCAATTTCTGCGCATCAGTATACAAGTAAACGCTAACGGAACAGAATATTTTGTTTTATTTTGCTTTGTTCACAAAGATCGAAACTGGTTTTTTTCTGAATAACGGTAAGTAGGGTTTTTTTTTCAAATATGTAGACATACGTAGCATGTATGATTATTTCCTTGTTTTATTATAGATAGATGGCTGATAAGTCGAAAACAAAAAGGGAAAGGAGTGCAAATTTTTCGGCGGATGGAACAAACACTCTTGTTTCAATAATTTCCGAAAACAAGGAATTATTCAATGTATAAGAAAACGGACGCTACAATGTAGCGAATGAAAGATAAAGCGTGGGATATTGTCACGGAATCGTTCAATTCATGTTCTGTAACTTCTCGCTCTAAAAAGCATTGAGGTCCAAATATGAAGATTGAAAAAAGATATTCGAAAAAAATCCGTCCATAATAAAATGGAACGGTTTAAAACTGGCGGTGGGGTTCCTGGAATGCAAAACCTGACGGCTATGGAGGAAACCATAGCAGAAATGATGGGATCGACAGTAGAGCGACGACCATCTATTTGGGATAGCGGGTTGGGGTGGGGTTTGGTATTTGGGAGTTTGGGTTCTGTTATTGAATTTGGATGTTGAAATATTTTATTCTATTTAAACAGGGGTAAATGACATTTCAAATATTGAAGATGACAATATGAATGATACCGATTATGACAATCATCAAATGCGGGTACGTATAAAAAAAATGAAACGCAAAGAACATACTAATGTAGAAATGAATGAACACAACTGTTTTATGTTTAAGAAGACGACTTAGCACCGTCTGACACGTTCGAAAACATTGAGTTTCTGGAAGATTATGGAAACCAAGAAAAGACGTGGGAAACAAGGGAGAACAATATGGATAAGAACATCCCTAAAAAGAGGGTCCATCTTTTTAAAAAACCAACAACGCCCGAACTAAGGCCTACTATCAAGAAAAAAAAGTCACGTGATATTGCTCAACAACACAATTGCGAAGCAGATAAGAAAGACAAGCTACATGAGATGCGGATGGCTATACTTCGTAAGGAATTAGAAACCAACGAAACTCGCTCGCTACCTGCGTATCTTGACGTTGACATAAAACAGGTTCAAAGAAATCGAAGTGACGCGTCTAAGAAATCTATTAGAATAATAAGTGTTTTTTTATTACATAATATTTTTATTCCTATAATTACAACCGTGATAAATTTGTTGTATTGAATAAAGATTTATTACAAGTTTGAAATTTGACAATCTTTTTATGTTATTTCATAAAGAAATATAACCTTAAATGGAAATATTTTTAAGAAGAAAGCATAAGAATAGATACAATGCGGCGCATTTGAGCGACCAATCGAGATTGCCAAAATAAATTTGTGGCCCAAGTTGAACAAGTAGCAGGGCCCACCGACCAAGCCGCCGGAATTCGGAAAAGATAGCTGTTTTGCAGATACACATGTTGCCCCCGCAAGGTTAATATTTCGAAAAAAGGAGCACCCTGTACTCTATTGAAGAAGAAAGAAGTGTATCTCTGCGTTAGTGTTGGCCGTTCTTAGAAAAATGTGTAGTGTCACATCCAGAAAGGATGCGAGCATAATATTTTTATTTTCCTCTATATTGCCTACGCCTAGCGCAATAGCACAGGATGAGTGCAAAAAGGGGTAGTACGTGGGAAATAATAGAGTCAAGGAATTGACGCGATATTTCGGTAGTGAGGAATAATTCGACAAGCTCATATAAATTTAACCGACGTTTTATTACACATGGTTAGTCGGATTTTTATGTGAATTAATAATAACAGAAGAGTTAAGGAATAATACAGAAAAATAACAGAATGCTGTGGTAGCTTACATTTGTTGGTGTTGGTAGTTGTGTATACGATCGCTTGTACAGTCGTGTGCGCTCGCTCGTAAAAATATCGGTTAACGCTCGTAAAGCGAAGGGCCCTCGCTGATATCCTGGTGCGTTCGCTGGTCAAGTTGTTCGTAACACTTGCACAAGATTTTCGGTCGTGCGGAGATGTATATGTTTATGTGTGCATGGCGAGAAGCGCTTGCGACTCTATACAAATGCACGGAGTGAGACACGGATTCTTGATCTTTCTACACGAACTGAGGGTCGAACTTACACGTTTAATAAATTCGACAGAAAGACTTGAAATAAAATTGTTCGTACGTAGATCGAAATTAAGACACGGTAAAAGGACTTGAATCGAAATTGGTTGACGGGAGACTGAGTTCTGAATTCGATGAAGATTGCTAGGAGACTGGGATTGAACTTGATGAAGATTGTCGGGAGACTGGGATTGAGACTCGATATAAGAACTTGATGTGATGGAAGTTGACGCGAGACTGACTTCAGGAAGGAAATCTTTTTGATATGAAAATTAGGAGAAATTTACTGGTGGGAGAAGGAACCTTAGGGAGAGTGTGGTTTTGGTCACCTAGTTCCTCAGGGATTGGTCCATTGGTCGAGAAGATATCAGTTAATTCGCGTGATTGGTCGCAGATAGTGTGATTGGTTTGCGGATAGTGCACAGATTCGTTGCCACGTGCGTGGCCTTATTCCAGAACATCGGTTCTGAATATTCTGCGTATAAAAAGGAGGCCTTTGTCTCGTGTTTCGGCAAAAAAGCGCATGGGATGTAGAGCTCGATATCTGAGACGTAATTATGGGCATGGTTTTTGCTATATCAGGTTATGGCTGTAGTGTCTTCTCATACCGAGAAGTTTATATATAGGACTACGCTACGAGACCGGATGTCGTATTTTTCAGTTTCAGTTATAAATTCGTTGGAGCCGTCTAGTCTATGGTTTGTTTAAATAATCTAGGGTCGAGGCTTCTTAACGTTTATTGCGGTAAAGCTCTGCGTAGCGTTGAAAGCCGTCGTGCATATCTGCGTGCGGAACGTCCGCACGTTCCTTTTTATGCTATTATGCGTCATATCCTTAGATTTGTACATTTAATAAAGTTATGACGGCAAATGAGGATATTGGGAATAACCTTCTGCACATTCGCTAGGATGTAACAGTCGCAGGCAAGTGCTATCGAACCAGTCTGTAAAAATCAAGCATGAAGAAATGTTTATTAGATAAATGTAGCACAGCTTTTCAGTTTTGCTGGAGATAATATTAGGTTGATAAAAAGTTTTGTCGCAATAATTTCAATACAATTTATTTATTTATATATCTTATACAAAACATTTTTAATCAACAATATATTCGCCATCGGTTCCTATGACACTCGACCATCTAGTTGGCAACTCATTTATTCCCTTTGCCCAAAATTGCGGCGGCTGGGACTCAAAGACATTTGAAACATCCCTTCTGAGATCGTCGACGTTTTTGAAAGTTTTGTTCCTCAAATATGCCATCAAATGTCTGAACAAATGGTAGTCAGTTGGCGCGATGTCGGGAGAGTATGGTGAATGAGGAACGGTATTCCAGTGAAGCTCAGTGATTGTTTTGTGGGTTTCCTTTGCGACATGGGGTCTCGCGTTGTCGTGGAGAAGGTGCACAGTCGCGCGTCTTGGCCGTTTTTCTGTTATAGCTTTTGCAAATTCCTGGAGATTCTCGATGTATCGTGTAGAGGAGATCGTCTTGCGTACAGGGAGAAAATTGTGAAACAGCATTCCCTTTGCGTCCCAGAGACAGCACAACAAAATCTTTTGCGAGTGACGATCAGGTTTCGGTTGGTGTGGCGGTTTTTCTCCGATAGGAAGCCAGTAGGCTAGACACGTTCCGTTGTCATACAAGACCCAGCTTCCATCTCCCGTCACAAGATCTTCTTAAAACTCCTTGCGATGATGGCGAAGCAGGAAAGACTGGCCGATGGTCACGCGGCAGTTCTTATTGGCGTCGGTGAGACGGTGTGGTATCCATTGAGCTAGAACTTTCCGGTATCCCAAGTTGTGTAAGTGATTTACTATTGACGGTTGGGTGCAGCCAAGTACTCTTGCTAGCTCGTGCGTACTTGCTTCCGATTTTTCTTTGATGCAGCGGAGTAATGCGTCTTCATCGATGGTCGACGGTCGTCCGAAACGTTCCTTATCTTCAAGGCTTGTGTCTCCAGATTTAAAACGTTTGAACCAACGCGGGACTGTTCGATGAGACACTACGTTCTCGCTGAATGCATCCTGAATATTTGTAGCAGTTGTGCTTGCGTTCGTGCCGCGCCGCCACTCGTAAAATATGATCGCTCGAAGTTGCTCCTGCGACATCGAAGCCGTTTCTGTACACTAGAACGCGCGCTCGTCCTTTTATACCCTGTCACGCGGAAAAGTAGAAAATATTCTAGAATATTCTCGACATAGCTCGATGTCATATGGCGTCAATACGTAAAAAAACATTTTTAAATTTTTGTGACAACACTTTTTTTATCAACCTAATACATTACCCCGAAAATTAGGTTTCAATTAACAATTCTCCCAAAGCGTTTACAATAGCCATGTCAATGGATGGTTCAAGTTCTGTTGGGCGCAGCGCAATATTGTGAAGTTCTGCTGTCGCGACATTACTGCTTGAGCGGACTCGGGCCGCATTCTTAAGGGGAGGTACCTGAGTAAACGGCGAGATAAACAGGTAAACTTCGGGAACTTTTATCTCAACAACTAATGTTTCGATCGAATCCGAGTTTTTTTATTGGAAAATATGTACATTGAGGTATGTTTAGGCATTTTTAAAAATAAATTCGTTGACTGAAAGCGCCGTTGTTGTGTCTAGCATCAGACGTGTTGTTCGTTGACATGGCTTGTGGTGCGAAGGATTCCGGGCAGTCGGTTGATCTGAAAAATGAAAACGCAACGGATTCTTGAAATATAATATACAAAGGAGTTCGCTGCATAGGATTGTGTAGAAATTTTCATTTTTGACGGAATAGCGACCGTTTTAATTTAACATTCGTTTTTCGTTCGCAATTTCCGTCGATTTTGGTTGCATACAAAAGCAATAGTTCAATCAAATGAAAAACCCCTACGTGGCGAACGAGAAAAAGTATCGAAGAATATTGTATCCAAATTTGGTCAAAATCGGACAAGCCGTTTTCGAGATCCATCTGGCACCGACTTTGGAAACGATGTTTCGAGATAATCGCGCTTGAAAAGTGAGTACACAAATGACGCGCTCGGCCGTTGGGTGTAGCGACTGCCGGTAAAACAGTCCCCGGGCAACAGCACGCAGTGCAGCGACCAACAATCTCCTGGACAAAAACGCTCCCAAATAACGGAACGTCCGGTGAACCGCAGCGCCACGAGTTGGGGGAGCGTTAGATGGTTTTAAGAACGCGAGAGAGAGAAAGGAGAGTCCGAGCCGCATGGCGACAGAAAACGTGTATAAGCTTTTTATTAATAAATAAATTTTATTCTTTGTTGTAAACGCGTTCTTTGCGAATTCTTTTGTGGCCGCCGAGGGTTGGGAACGCCCCTCTATACGCATATACCACATAACTGGTGACCCCAACGTGATCCCCGTGGATTACGAAGTGCCGCGCGGGATCAACGTACGTGGCACGTGCTCGAAGTGGAGCCACGCGCTCATACGAAAAGGACTCTCTCGACAGCATTGCGCGAACGCGCGCAAGTCATCTTTGGCAAGCTCATAAATGCCTACGGTGACACACTCGCCCGCAAAACCTACCGGCGAAAAAATCTCGAGCTCGAGCGACGGGAACGACGGGGCCGGTACATCGGGTGATCCTCGCGACAGCGCAACGATGAGCTCAAGCGATTCCAACCAACCACGGCCTTCTTCGCAGACCGACGACGAGGGAGCAATAAACACCACACGCGCGGTCAAGCTACCTCCGTTCTGGAAGGAAAACCCAGTATTATGGTTCGCACAGGCCGAGGCAGCGTTCGTTATCTCTCGAATCACCAGCGACGAAACAAAGTTCAGGTATTTGATAGTGAACCTCGATCAAACCGTCCTCCCTTTCGTATCGGACATCCTGGTAACACCGCCAGCGGATAACAAGTACGAGGTCCTGAAAGCGAGGATCATTGGCTCATTCGACGAGACGAACGAGTCCAAACTGCGGAGGCTATTGCGAACCAACGAGTTCGTCGACGAGAAGCCGTCGAACACCCTCCAAAGGCTGCGCAACCTTGCTGCGGGACAATGCAACGAGAATGTACTACGAACGTTGTTCCTGGAGCAGTTGCCAGACCACGTCAAAGGGATTTTGGCCATAAGCGAGGTAACCGATTTATCCAAACTCGCTTTGCAGGCCGACAAGATACTGGAGGTCTCAAAACCTGGCATCGCCGCGGTCTCTTCTACGCCGTCGAAAGCCCTTCCGGATTCAGGGTACGATACTGGACTCGCTGAGTTAAGGAAAATGATCGAGGGCATGTCACGAGAGATCGAGCGACTTCGCGCGCAGAGGCGACGTAGCCGTAGTCGTTCGCGCACGCAGGAGCGAAAACCTCCAGCACAGGCAAGCGAAAACAGTTTGTGCTACTACCACAATAGATTTCGCGACAACGCACAAAAATGCCGAGAGCCGTGCTCCTGGGATAAAAAGAATTCGGAAAACTAGTCGAGCCGGCTCGCGCACTGGCGGTCGCGGACGGCGCACAACGATACCGCCTTGTGATAAACGACAAAAGTTCAGGGGCCAGATACCTAATAGATACTGGCGCTGACTTATCAGTGTTACCAAAATCCCGGGTGACGGGAAAAAAACTAAAGTCAGTAGACTACAAACTGTACGCTGCGAATGGTTCTCCGATCAACACGTACGGAGCGATTCTAGTCTTCGCCAACTTGGGATTACGTCGACAATTGCCGTGGATCTTTATAGTTGCCGACGTATCGCAGGCGATAATAGGAGCGGACTTTATTTATATTTATAACCTCTTAGTCGACCTGAGGGGTCGCCGACTGATCGATAACAGCACTAAACTATTTTCGACAGGAAAAGTGGTGGTATCCGACCAACCTTCGGTCTCGTCCATCGACCCTAACGGACGTTACGGTCAATTGCTGAAAGAATTTATTGATCTCACCTCACCGACAGGCAAGAAACCGGCAACGCATGACATCCAACATCACATCGTTACGACGGGACCGCCCGTCTTTGAAGTAGCGCGTCGCCTCACTGGCGAGAAGCTAAAGGCAGCAAAGGCGGAGTTCCAGTACATGTTGGACCAGGAAATTTGTCAACCATCGAAGAGCTCTTGGGCTAGTCCCCTTCATCTCGTTGCCAAGAAGAACGGCGACTGGAGGCCATGCGGCGATTATCGCCGGCTGAATAAAGTCACGGAGCCTGATAGATACCCGATTCCGCACTTACATGACTTCTCGAACAGTCTCAGCGGCTGCACGATCTTTTCAGTTCTCGATTTGGAACGAGCCTATTACCAGATTCCGGTAGCTCCTGAAGATCGCCCAAAGACTGCGGTAATCACGCCGTTCGGGCTGTACGAATTCAACGTCATGACGTTCGGCCTGAGGAATGCGGCACAGACGTTCCAGCGCCTCATGGACACGGCGTTGCGGGGCCTCGATTTCTGCCACAGCTACATCGACGACATCATCATAGCATCGCCCAACCCGACGGAACATGAAAAGCACTTGCGAATCATCTTCGAAAGATTGCGCGAGTACGGGTTGTCGATAAACGTATCGAAATGTACTTTTGGCGCTAGCGAAGTACATTACCTTGGGTACCTCGTCGACGGAAAAGGGACAAAGCCACTGAAGGAACGGGTCGATTGCATCCAGAAGTACCCAAAACCACGGGACATAAGCGAACTCCGTCGGTTCCTCGGTATCGTAAACTTTTATCGACGTTTCGTCCCGAACGCTGCATCCATCCAATCTCCGTTGCACGCCTATTTGGTGGGAGCTAAAAAGAAAGATAAAAGGCCAGTCAACTGGACTCCAGAGGCCGATCACGCATTTGAAGAGTGCAAACGGCAGCTGGCAGACGCATCGTTGCTTGCTCACCCGACACCTGACGCACCGCTCATCCTCCAAACAGACGCCTCGGACACCGCCATCGGAGCCGTCCTCGAGCAACGTTGTGGAACCGAGTGGCAACCACTAGGGTTCTGCTCGCGGAAGCTTACTCCCGCGCAGACCAGGTACTCAACGTACGATAGGGAATTACAGGCCATTTACAGCAGTTTGAAATTTTTCCTCTTCATGGTTGAAGGACGCCAACTCGTTATTAAAACTGATCATAAGCCGTTGACGTTCGCGTTCCAACAGAAGTCGAGCAAGGCTTCACCGAGACAACAGCGACAGTTGGATTTCATCGGGCAGTTCACCACTAGCATCATTTACGTATCTGGTGACGAGAACATTGTTGCGGATGCCCTTTCGCGAGTCGAGTCTATCGGCCTGCCCGTCGTGGTCAGTACGGAGGATTTAGCGGAACATCAAGCCAACGACGAAGAACTGACGGCTCTAATTGAACCTGGAGCAGCGACATCACTCGAACTACGGAAACTGCGAGTCGACAACACTGAGACGATTGTGTATTGCGATGTCTCTGGCAAAGACGTCTGACCATATGTTCCACGTTCTCTGCGGAGACGCATCTTCGACGCTACGCATGGCCTTGCGCACCCAAGCGCACGTGCGACAAAGAAGCTCATTTGTCAACGATTCGTCTGGCCAAGCATGAACCGCGACGTCACCGAATGGGTCCGGACGTGTCTGCCGTGTCAGCGCAGCAAAATTCATAGGCACAACAAGAACGTCCCGGAGAAAATCCCGATTCCGGACACGCGTTTTCACCAAATCCATATCGACATCGTAGGACCACTACCGACATCAAGAGGCTGCCGGTACTGTCTTACGATGATTGACCGATTCACCCGATGGCCCGAGGCCATTCCTATCATCGACACAACTGCCGACACGATCGCAAAAGCCTTCTTCGCGGGCTGGGTGGCGCGTTTCGGAGCCCCTACCGTCGTTACAACTGACCGAGGTTCGCAATTCGAGTCTATGCTTTTCCAGGCGTTAACCAAGCTCGTGGGATGCGAACGGACTCGCACTACGGCATACCATCCTGCTTCCAACGGCATGATCGAAAGGTGGCACAGATCTCTTAAGACGGCGATCAGGTGCCATAGCACCGACGAGTGGGTTGAGGTACTTCCCGTCGTCCTCTTGGGCCTACGCTCAAGCTTCAAAGAGGACATCAAAGCCACAGCCGCTGAGCTGGTCTACGGAACAACACTGCGACTCCCTGGTGAGTATTTCATCGACGAGGAGCCTACCGGAGACCCGCAAATCTTTATCGAGCATTTCCGCAAAAAAAGATGCGGAGAGTACGTTCTGCACCTGCAGCCCACCACAACAGGCAAAGAGCATTCGCGCACAAAACATTGTACACATGTACACACGTCTTTGTAAGAGTCGACGGCGTAAAAAAACCGTTGCACCAACCCTACGAGGGTCCGTACGAGGTACTGGAGAGGGTCTCGAATAACGTTTTTCGCATAAACGTTAAAGGCCAGCCGACAACGATCTCAACAGAGAGGCTTAAGCCAGCCTTTTTCGAGTCAGCGAGTCAGCCGGAGAGACCATCACCTATGAGAAACGACGCTGATCAGCAGCCATCCTCTACTCAAGGCACATTTTTTTCGGAGCAACAACCAAACAAGCCAAAGACATATTCGCGCAAAAAAGTTAATTTCGCAACTTCACACGAGCCAAGTTACTCGGAGGGGAGTACTGTAGCGACTGCCGGTAAAACAGTCCCCAGGCAACAGCACGCAGTGCAGCGACCAACAATCTCCTGGACAAAAACGCTCCCAAATAACGGAACGTCCGGTGAACCGCAGCGCCACGAGTTGGGGTAGCGTTAGATGGTTTTAAGAACGCGAGAGAGAGAAAGGAGAGTCCGAGCCGCATGGCGACAGAAAACGTGTATAAGCTTTTCATTAATAAATAAATTTTATTCTTTGTTGTAAACGCGTTCTTTGCGAATTCTTTTGTGGCCGCCGAGGGTTGGGAACGCCCCTCTATACGCATATACCACATGGGCTGTGGCGGTCCTGCTAGTTCCACCATCTCACCGCTATGCGGCTACATATCGTTCCAGCGTTTCTCACAAGCGGTCGCAGGGGCTTGCGTTCTAATATATACAACCGTTTTTCCCCTAGATCCAAACACTCAGCGCGTCTAGGGCAGGGTGCAGTGACGCAGCCCTACTGATGAGTCTGTCACTGTACCCGAGACGAAACGCACAAATCTTTTCCTGCCTCTTCCTACCTTACCGACATTACAGAACCTGGACAAGCCGCGGACAAAACAACTACGGGAGTAGAGAACCACAGACTGAATCTCTACTTTGGTGACCCCGACGTGATTACGAACACGCAACGTCAAAAACAAATGGAGTCATACATCACACTATAGCCGTACGAGCCAATCAACGAGCCAGCTAACAGAAACGAGACACGCACGCACGCACAACCGTTTTTCTCCTAGATCCTAACACTCAGCGCGTCTAGGGCAAGGTGCAGTGACGCAGCCCTACTGATGAGTCTGTCAATGTACCCGAGACGAAACGCACCTATCTTTTCCTGCATCTTCCTACCTTACCGACATTACAGAACCTGGACAAGCCGCGGACAAATCAACTACGGGAGTAGAGAACCACAGACTGAATCTCTACATTGGTGACCCCGACGTGATTACGAACACGCAACGTCAAAAACAAATGGAGTCAGACATCACACTATAGCCCTACGAGCCAATCAACGAGGCAGCCAACAGAAACGAGACACGCACGCACGACGCACGTACGCACGACGCACGCACGTACGACGGACGCTCGCACGCACGGCCACGGCGCTCACAGCTCACACACACGGCAACAACCAATGGGGCATGGAGACTAGATACCAGGAGACCAAGCTCCCGTGCAAAGCCACTGAATAAAGCATCCCCGAAATGGCTCCAACATAGACGGCGCTGGGGTGCTGCGGACGCTATGTATAGTAATATATTGGGCGACGAGGTGAAAGTGATCGGATGAGGCTAACCTTACGACAAACCGAGCGTGACAGCAAACGTCAAAATTTCGGGCGATCACGGCTCAGTAATATCCCCATGTCCATTCGAAGAAAAACTTTTTTGAAAGTACACTAAATATTCCGACTGAAAACTTTATCGCCCGTACAGTAATTTATTCAATAATTGATGACAAAATAAATTTCCTTATTCACTGAGAGTCTGAATAGAAATTAGTATTTTTTCATGATAAATGTTACGAATATTATACCGTATTCGATAATTGAAAAATATTATCAGTTTTTCATTCTTGTAATTTAATTTCAGTGTGTGCAATATGGTAAAAGTGTGCACTCTACTTTGGTCGTACATACTCGTTTTGTACTCCGAAAAATGAAGCAAGAATTAAAAACTAAAGTGTTTGATTTTAAAAACTATGCTATATCTGTACTGTATGCGTATTGATCAAATACCGTATCACTTTGTCTTAAATTTTATTACTCTGACACTTAAAGATGAATGAAGGTTAGGCATATCAGTTGTGAACCGTCTTCATCGGACCCACGTTTTGCGTATATCTATACATGTACTCCGGAGCACCCCAGCACCGTCTATCTCGAAAACCGTTTTGGGGACGAGTTGAAAGGCCGAATGTGGCCTCCTGTATCTAGTCTCCATGCAATGGGGTCCCAGGCACACACTCAGCTGACGAGCCGCCAACACGTGAGGGAATAATATATACCGTGTTAGTGAGGCCATTTGAGTACGTCTGTACCGACATTCCCTCACGTGTTGGCGGCTCGAGCTTCGAGAACGCCTCATCCGCACACTCCTCTAGCATCTTCACACCGCTGTCACTGGGGGGCTACTGTGGCGGTCCTGCTAGTTTCACCATCTCACCGCTACGCAGCTACATATCGTTGCAGCGTTTCTCAAAAGCGGTCGCAGGGCATGCGTTTTAATATATACAACCGTCTTTCCCCTAGATCCTAACACCCAGCGCGTCTAGGGCAGAGTGCAGTGACACAACCTTACTGATGAGTCTGTCACTGTACCCGAGACGAAACGCACAAATCTTTTCCTGCCTCTTCCTACCTTACCGATATTACAGAACCTGGACAAGCCGCGGACAAAACAACTACGGGAGTAGAGAGCCACATACCGAATCTCTACAGGGCCGCTGCACGATCTTTCGGTAAATTCTCCGTATAATTTTGGCGATTGCGGAATGTCGACATGATATGTTCACACAATATTCTTCGTACTTCAAACATAAAAAAAAAGAAGTTAAAGCCGATTTTTCAAAAAGTGTACTTCAATATTGTTTCGAAGTGTGTCAGAAAAATTACTCGCAGGATAGAGATATTTTTTACCTTACTGTTAATCAGCAACTCCAGGGCTATACATTGGTCCTTCCGAAGTACTCGCTGGTCCGTCATTTCAGCTTTCGCAATGCGGTCCGCATCCTCGATCTCGCATTGCTTGTCAGCATTTCTCCCGACCTGAATTCCCAAGGCATCCATCACTTGGAGATAGGATTTTACCCCACAGTTAAAAACGCATGTGGCAATATTGGCTGCAATGTTGACAATATTTGAACCGTTGTGAAATATTTCGGGTTCTACTTATTCTCCAAACGACGTTGTTGAAGCTTTCATTTGCGTTTTGCGTAAATCCGCTGACGCAGCGTTGTAATAAAACATCAGAACTTAGGTCCCTCAATATTGGTTCAATGGCTTTAGCAACATCTGAATGTAGAGCGGGCTCTTGATGATAGTCCTTCAATATTTTGGTAGCCTTCGCTTGCTGCCAAGAACACCAGGAGTCTCTTCCTGGTGGACACCGGTCATGCTGTGGCTTATCATCCGTTGAAATCATAGAAAAACGTGGCCATGATAGCTTCTTTCATGTGTTCGGCAGAATCACTATTGCGTCTGATAGCGAGGCCATAATAAATCGTGAGCTCATCAAGCGATTTTCCCGTTAATTTTCCCTTTCCTCCCAATCCTTTCGTATCCTTTCGTACTCATTTTTATTATTCTCGTATCCCCGTAAGGTGCGCTATCGACTATTGTCTTATAAGTTTTCGAGTCTCCGGCCACGGAGACTCGATACATTGGTCAGTATGATCTTGTACCTACTCTTCATACTCACTAGTATTTCTCTTCTTTTGCCAACTCGCACATACCTGGCAAAATTTGCATTTGACGTTTATATCAAGTACTTTGCCAGTGTAATGACCGAAGACACTTGATACGCCCACCAACGAATTGAAACCCCACTGCCGCCATGTCCTACCGCCAGACACGGTCGACCCTTCATTGGGCCGTTCTATTGCTTCAGTCGTCCTTTTCTTCTCTTCTTGCACACTCGAAATACAAATCATATCACGTACTGATTCTGACGCAGTTATAATATTCTTCACAATTACATCATACGTGCATTGTACAACCGGTTATGTTAAGCTCATCAGCCCACAAAATCTTTGCATACCTCTCAGACCAATTCCAATTATCCGCATAGCGAAAATAAATCTCGTATTTATTTCGTACACGTTTGAAATATATGGGCAGGAGGATACACTTCGGGACTCACAGGATGGACATTCTATTTTTATTTTCAAACCAAGGCCACGAGTGGAGGTTTTCGTGATGGAAATTGTCTGTCCGCAGTCTTTACATTTCACGTGATCACAGATACACGAAAATACAGTCACAAAATTCAGCGAAACGTATTCGATATCATGTTCTACCCTTTGTTCTAAATCGATTGATTTCCGAAGGTTTTTGGCAGAAGCACTCACTTTACTTTCATTTTTTTTTCACATTCATGGCGATTCAACGGACGTTTTTCCCCGGAGGATTGTCCTTACGGATCTCAAACGTAGCTCTAACCGTTCTTGAGATTTTATTTCGGCAAAAATAGAGTTTTACGGAATTTTAAAAACTATGATATCACTATTGGGCGCGTCCATTAATTACGTGAGCTCCAAATGGGGAGGGCGGAGGGGTCTGACAAAATCTCACCAGATCTCATTTAGGGCGCGGGAGGGGGGGGGGGCAATGAAAATCTCACGTCTACTGTGTGATTCGGAAATATACTAAATAAAATAATATTTTGTAAGGCACAGGAGTAGTATAGCTACGGCAGTTCTAACTCCGGGATCTCAGGGGGGAGCAAGCCGGGGTCCAGTGCGGGGAAGTCAAGGGCGGCGGTACGGCGGAGGGGCGGGGTGTCCGGCGCGGGGAATCCAAGTGCGGCGGAACGGCGGCGCGGTGGGGTGGTCGCCAGGTGTGTGTAACGTCACAGAGGGGGATGCCAGGGGTCTCTATGGAGGGGGTAGCCATGTAGTCCCAAGAGCGACTGGCGGGAGGGGGAAACCGCCGTCGATGAGGGTTATGTGTGTGTGTGTGTGTGTGTGTGTGTGTGTGCGCGTGCGTGCGTGTGCGCGTGCGTGCGAGCGAGCGTGCGTGCGTGCGTGCGTGCGAGCGTACGTGCGTGCGTTCGTGCATGCTTGCGTGCGTGCGTGCGCGTGTGTGTGTGTGTATGTGTGTGTGTGTGTGTGTGTGCTTGTGTGTTTGTGCTTGTGTGTGCGTGTGCATGTGTGTATGACGACAATATATGGGTAAAAAATGTCGGCAATTTGAGGCCGCTACATGAAGGGGCAGCTTTTCAAAGCCCCCTAATTTATGACATGCAGGTGTGGTGTCTTGGTTTCGCGTCCGAAATCCTTAAATGTTTGTATGCGTATCCACTCCTGTCACGAGTTTCGCCAGTACTATAGACAGGTCTCAACAAGTCAGGATTTCTTGGAAAAACTATAAACTTTAGGGATCTATCGTCAAGGGCCGTTGGCGCCGATGGACCACTTGAGCTGCAGGACCGATAAAATCTTTTGACCCAATGCATCTCGACTTCCTGTTTTTTCTCTAGCGTTCCTCGGGCAATCTGCACCGACGCGCTATCGGAAAACTCTGGTGTTTTTCCGAGATGGAGGGCCGAGTTTTCATTCCGAAGGGAGAGCCTTTTCAAAGATCCACTGCGCTCAAAACTGGCCGCACTTTCCATGAAGCCGTCAGTCGATTAACTCGACGAATTTCAAGAACGAGATAGTGGCTGGTCTCTGCGGAAAATACTTAACCTCACGATAAATGTGAATAAGAATAATCCGATGCGTGCTGGGTGATCCATAACATTGCCACGGGAAATAATGATGAAGAGGGCTGTGATTAACGTCAAATCGAACGATAACGCATGTTTCGCATGGGCAGTTGTCGCTGCTCAATACCTAGCTGAACGAAACAGTGACCGTCCGTCGGCTTAGCATCATTATTCGACAGTACTGTATCTGAAGGATATCAAATTCTCGGTGACGACACATAAAATTAAAAAAATTGAATTTCAAAACAATGTATCGATCAACGTGTATACCACCACCACCACCACCAAATAGGGCATTGTTCCAATATGCGTGACTCAACAGAAGAAGGAGAAGCACATCAATTTGCTGTACATGCAAGATACTGAGGACAAAAATGTGGGGCATTTCGTATGGATCAAGAATCTGTCGAGACTCGTGAGGGCGCAACTGTGCAAAAAGGAGCATAAAAAATATATATGCTATCGGTGTGTAAAGTTAACATTATTAATACAAACTTATATATCTACTAAAGGAGAAAATGGAAAAAAAATCTTGTTTGGTCAGCAGGTGTTTGCACCACTTCGGTTCCGGGGAAAAATTGCAATCGCACGAGGTCGATCGTGGGGTAATAAACGACTGTGCAATTCGACTACCAAACGACACCAATAAGTGGCTCTAGTTCAGCAACTTTAGCCGGAAAGAGCGACATCCTTTCATTGTGTATGCTGATTTGGAGTGTGTGTTGGCAAAGACCGATAGGGAGAACCTAGCAAAAGATATGTATCAACACCATGTAGGGTTTAGTATCGGATATTACGTGTGTTGTACGTTACGTATATGATGATTCATTATCTTCATATCATTCGCGTCGCAGTGCTGATTGTGTATCATGGTTTGTAGAAGAACTAAAAAATCTAGCACTGCGGATAAAAGAATTTTTCTGTGACAACGTGCCAATGGTATATTTAAAACCAAGTGAGTGGGCTAGTTTTCGAGGAGCGACTCAATGTCACATATGTGGGAAACCATTTGCGCAAGAAGATGTACGCGTTCGCGATCATTGCCATCTGACTGGACGCTATAGAGGCCCTGCCCATTCCAACTGCAACCTCAATTTTAAGCAGTCATTTTCCATTCCCATAGTTTTCCACAATTTATCTGGTTACGATGCGCATTTTATAATCAAGGAAGGAGCCACGGCGTTCGAAGGAAGAACCGATTTGCTTCCAATCACAAAGGAGAAATTCATCTCCTTCACAAAGCATGTTGAAATTGAAGACGATTCAACATACAAGATCCAATTGCGCTTTATCGACTAATACAAATTCCCAACTCAATTCCCAACTCTCTCGACACACGATTTCAATTTGCTAACGCGAAAAGGGGTTTTCCCTTATGAGTATATTGACGACGTGACCAAGTTGGACAACACTTGCCTTCCACCACGTGAGGCATTTTACACTTCCCTGACAGATGCTACAGTCTCAGAGAGCGTGTATGCACATGCTGAGAAAGTTTGAGAGCGGTTCTCCATTCGAACGCTGGGTGACTATAGCGATTTATGCTTGTAGTTTTGTTATTAGCGGACATTTTCGAAAACTTTTGAAATACATGCGTTGAGAGCTATGGCCTAGATCCCGCGTATTACTACACATTACCCGGATATACCTGGGATGCAATGCTAAAACACTCGAATGGCAAGTTTGAATTATTAACAGACAGCGATATGGTTTTATTTGTTGAGCGGGGCATACACGGTGGTCTTAGTTAATGCTCAAACCGATATGCACATGCTAATAACAAGTACATGGAGTCGTTTGATCCATCGAAAGCATCGTCATACTTGATGTTTTTGACGTCAGCAATCTGTATGGATGGGCAATATGTCAACCTTTGCCATACGCGGATTTTCGATGGGTCAACGACGTGTCCAATTTTAAACCATCAATCATTGCACTAGATTCACCTACAGGCTACATCCTTGAAGTTGACTTCGAATATCCACAATCTCTACACGATGCGCACAAAGACCTGCCGTTTTGTCCAATACATGAAAAAACCGCCGGGTAAGCGGGGGGAAAAGCTACTACTAGCAACCGTCTGTGATATAAAGCGCTACATCATTCACAATCTAAATTTACAACAGTGTTCACGTCATGGACTTTGCATTACGAAAATCCATAGAGTTTTACAGTTTACACACTTCCCATGACTACGTTCATATATCGAGTTAAATACGCAATTTCGAACGCTGGCCAAAAACGATTTTGAAAAGAATGTATTCAAATTAATGAACAATGCGGTGTTTGGCAAAACGATAAAGAATGTGCGCAATCATGTAGATCTAAAGCTTTTGACAAAATGGGAGGGCAGATATGGTGCAGCGGCAATGATTGCGAAGCCAAACTTCCACCACCGAAGTGTTTTTTCGGAAAACCTCGTTGCCGTGGAATTACGCAATCTCGAGGTGAAATTTAACAAGCCGATATATGTGGGTAGGTGCATACTCGAAATATCCAAAACATGTTTATATGGATTTCATCACGAGTATATGATACCGCTGTATCGGAATAAGTGTAAAATCATGTATACCGATACAGACAACCTCATATATGACATTGCGAGCGAAGATGTGTATGCAGGCATGAAGCGCAACATTGTAAAATTTCATACGAGCGACTATTCAGCGGACAATCGTTATGGTATGCCGCTGGTCAACAAGAGGGTACCCGGTCTCATGAAAGACGAATGCAACGGTGCAATTATGACCGACTCCATGGGCCTTCGATCGAAGATGTATGCGACACGCGTCGAGTGGAAGGAAGCGACGAAAAAAGTTAAAGGCGTCAAGAGCAGTGTTGTGGCTAGGACAATCACATTTGACGATATGCTCAATGCTTGAAGGAGAAAATCAATATGAGCCGTAGTCAAACGTGTATTCGATCAAAGTTGCACAAGGTATACACCATTTGCGAGACGGAAATCGCTCTGAGGCCTCATGACGATAAGCGGTATGGGGGCGATAAGCGGCCTGGGACCTCTGATACCCTACCATGGGGGCATTAAAGCATACCATCGTGAAAAATTATGTACATTTTCGTAAATATTAACTTGTTCAAATTGTGTATATATTTTTTTTATAAATATTAACTTGATGTAAAGCCCGTGAAAATGATGTACATTTTTGGTGTAAAAAGTTTATGTAATAACCGATTTCTGTCTATAAGTAAACGGCTTTTGTAATCCATGTGTACCCATTATTTTCCATCGTGCACTTTTCGGGAGTGGGGAAAAAAGGATTGGAGAAAATGGAGCGCCACGCGAAGACGCAAAGCTGTAGTAAGTCATAAAAGTCGAATAGATCAGCAAACACTCCCTCGCCTAAATGAATAAATAGTTTAAAAATTAGATTCTCAAAGATCAACGTCAGTCATGATTGGGTCTTGTCATCGACTAGATCACGCTAAAACATATTCGTTATGACTGTGCCCACCTTTGTGGATCTACAAGTATTCATTGTTGGAAGGAACTTTATGATGAAGGAAGTAGCAATTCTGAGAGCGGGATGTGTACTCGCCCATTACATTTTCGCTAGTCCCATATCGTGGAGCTTTCTCACAAAATCTGAGAGATACAGATCATGGTTGATTCGCAATCATCATGGTCTCATGTGGGCCTATGGAAACGTTCCATGTAGCATGGCCAAATATTTAATAACGGCCGCAGTTAAAGGTCCAACGGAAGACGACATGTGTCCTCTCGTATATGTTAAGGGCCATGAAAAACGACAATAGCTAGCTGATATACTAAATATGAAAAGTGAGCTAGTTATTGAGTCGTTGAATATGAAGTTTGATGATATGGATGCGTCAAGGAAATTAGATGGAAGTTCTACTCTACGATGTGAAAAGCATAAAAACAATTGTGCCATGTGCGATGTGAAAAGCATAAAAACAATTGTGCCATGTGCGATGTGAAAAGCATAAAAACAATTGTTTAAAATGTATTTAAAAACTACAATTGGTGGCTGAATCATAAAGATTGGTGCAAATAAAAGAAAATGTAACATTTTGGACTTTTTTATTCTCCTCACCTGGTACTTTATTATGTCAGCACCATCTGATATCGAATTGGGTAACCGAGTAAAATATTTCATTCGAATGTGAAACCCATTTTTTTGTATGGGATTTGATTGCAAATGAATTAATATTATCGCCCAATGATGGTCGAAAACATTCATAAGTTTACATTCGAAAGATGTTCGAGAGCCGTTTGTTGGGACTTTGTGAGGGTTTCGAACATTTTCGAAAGTCGTTCATGAGACGTTCATAAGACGTTTGGAGACATTCCAGAGACGTTCGAAAACATTCATAAAACGTTTGAAGACATTTATGAGGGTTTCAAAGAGGTTCAAGAGACTTTCTAGGACGTTCATGGGACATTTGAAATGTTCGTGAGGCGTTCAAGAGACTTCAGAACGCGTTTATTAGACGTTTGAAGCCATTCATGAGGGGTTCGAAGACGTTCAGGAGACATCCAAGTACCCTCCTGGGACATTCGAAGATTTTCATGACGTTTGAGTTTTGTTGGGTTAGTTCAGGTTTGTTTGGGTGGAAATCCCAAACAAACTCGAATTAACACAACAAAACTCATTGAGAGAGTTGCGAATTGTGTGCGTAAAATTTTGAGTTTGTCCTCGGTCAAGAATGATGCTAATTTGTCGAGACTGCTGTTGAGGAATTTGTATAAGTTGAGAAAGCGCAATTGGATCATGTGTTTTGAATCGTCTTCAATTTCAACATACTTTGTGAAGGAGATGTATTTCTCCGTTGTGATTGGAAGCACATCGGTTCTTCCTTCAAACGCCGTGGCTACTTCCTTGATTTTAAAATGCGCACCATAACCGGATAAATTGTGAAAAACTATGGGAATGAAAAATGACTGCTTATAATTGAGGTTGCAGTTGGAATGGGCAGGGCCTCTATAGCGTCCAGTCAGATGACAATGATCAAATGGTTTCGTACATATGTGACATTGAGTCGCTTCTCGAAAACTAGCCCACTTACTTGGTGTTAAATATACCATTGGCAGGTTGTCACAGAAAATTTCTTTTATTCGCAGTGCTAGATTTTTTAGTTCTTCGACAAACCATGGTACACAATCAGCACTGCGACGCGAGTGATATGAAGATAATGAATCATCATATGAACAACACACGTAATTTCCGATACTAAACACTTCGTGGTGTTGACACATATCTTTCGCTAGGTTCTCTTCATCGGTCTTTGCCAACACACACTCCAAATCGGCATACACAATGAAAGGATGTCGCTCTTTCCGGCTGAAGTTGCTGAACTGGAGCCACGTTTTGGTGTCGTTTGGAAGTCGAATTGCACAGTCGTTTATCACCCCACGATCGACCTCGTGCGATTGCAATTTTTCCCCGGAACCGAAATGGTGCAAACACCTGCGGAACAAACAAGATTTTTTTTTCAGTTTTCTCCTTTAGTAGATATATAAGTTTGTATTAATAATGTTAACTTTACACACTGATCGCATATACATTTTTTATGCTCCGTTTTGCACAGTTGCGCCCTCACGAGTTTCGACAGATTCTTGATCCATACGAAATGCCCCACATTTTTGTCCTCAGTATCTTGCATGTACAGCAAATTGATGTGCTTCTCCTTCTCCTGTTGAGTCACGCGTATTGGAACAATGCCGTATTTGGTGGTGGTGGTGGTGGTGGTGGTGGTGGTGGTGGTGGTGGTGGTGGTATACGCGTTGATCGATACATTGTTTTGAAATTCAAATTTTTTCATTTGATGTATCTTCACCGGGAATTCGACATCCTTCAGATTTAGTACTGTCGAATAATGAGGGTAAGACGACGGATGGTCACTGTTTCGTTCAGCTGGGTATAGAGCAGCGACAACTGCCCAAGCGAAACATACGTTATCGTTCGATTTGACGTTAATAACAGCCCTCTTTACCATTATTTCCAGTGGCTATGATATGGAGCACCCAGCACGCATCGGATTATACTTATTCACATTTATCGTGAGGTTAAGTATTTTCTGCAGGGACCAGCCACTATCTCGTTCTTGAAATTCGTCGAGTAAGGTTACAGTGGGCTCAATAACACGTTGTTCATACCACTCATTCAAATCGCGTCTGCTAAATAGTTCACAGTTTCGCGTGCTGACACTTTTATTGGCGTGTTTGTCACCACTCGCGAGTTCACCATTGAACACTGTATTAACTTTAATACTGTTGCGCTTGTTGATAATATTTTATACATGTTGAAGCACTAGGTTACGAGCATCATTTAGAAAGTGTTTCGGCTCGATGTGGCTGTGATTGATGATGGGACCGGTCAATATCCGACTCTTGGAGGATGTGTCAATCTCGCGGCAGATTAACCCGTAATCACCGTGTCCTGCGCCCGTGTGCATAAAACGGCTCCACTCAGAATTTCTCAATCCTTCCAGACGCGCTACTTGGGCTATTAGTGACTGTAAGTGTCGAATTAAGAATCGCGGGCGCTTAATCCGAGTCTGCGTTGCCAGCCTGTCGATGAGCTCGACGCATCATTGTTCCCACGCAGCAAAATCTTCGAACGAGCGTTAAAGCACGGCTTGGTCATACAAGATTTGGTCCATGTTGTATTAACGAGTACGAAAATCTTCCACGATGTTAACCGACTGACTGCTTCATGCAAAGTGCGGCCAGTTTTGAGCGCAGTGGATATTTAATCCACTTCCTTCACAATTCTTCACAATCCTTCGGAAAAAAAACTCGACCCACTATCTCGGAAAAACACCAGAGTTTTCCGATAGCGCGTCGGTGCAGATTGCCGGAGGAACACTAGAGAAAAAACAGGAAGTGGGTATGCATTGGGTCAAAAGATTTTATGGGTTTTGCAGCTCGAGTGGTCCATCGGCGCCAACGGCCCTTCACGATAGATCCCTAAAGTTTATAGTTTTTCCAAGAAATCCCGACCTGTCGAGGCCTGTCTAAAGTGTTGGCGAGACTCGTGACAGGAGTGGATACGCATACAAACATTTAAGGATTTCGGAAGCGAAACCAAGGCACCACACCTGCATGTCATAAATTAGGGGGCTTTGAAAAGCCGCCCTTTCATGTAGCGGCCTCAAAATGCCGAAAATTGTTTACCCATATATTGTCGTCACGCACGCACACACACAAACACACGCGCGCACGCACCTGCGCACGCACGCACACACACATACCCACCCACAAAACACTCATCGCCGGCGGCTTCCCCGTCCCGCCAGTCGCTCTTGGGACTACATGGCTACCCTCTCCATAGAGACCCCTGACATGCCCCTCTGTGACGTCACACACGCCTGGCGACCCCGTGCCCCCGCCGCCGTACCGCCGCACTTGGTTTCGCCGCGCTTGACACCCCCGCCCATCCGCCATACCCCCGCACTTGACTTCCCCGCGCTGGACCCCCGTCCCGCGCCCCCCTGAGATCCCTGTGTTAGAACTGCCCTAGCAATACTACTCACAGGGTGCAATTATGGACACCTTAAGGGCAGATATACACCTAGGAGCCGGAAAAAAGGTAATTTATGTGAATTTTTTCAAGGAAAACTATTTGAACTTTCGGATTGGGGTTTTAATTATCTAAAAGTATATACATTCAAAAATATGTTTAATTTTCTTCATTTAAAAATATAAAAAATATACAAGAATTTTGTATGATCCTCGAAGCGTCGTAAAAAAGTCGGTACCCAAAATTTCTCGAAAACGAAAGAACCGATTGCCTTGAAGTATTTTGTGGTCATTCTATACACCATTATCTAGTACTTGTCATAGCCAATTTTGAAAATATCGATTTATGACAAAATGGCGGATGTTTGAACATAAATAGTGATTTTTGGGCCAAAAATTAGTTATTATGTTGCCTATAAAACAAAAACTAAGTAATGGAAAAAATCCCATGACAAGTACTAGATAATGGTGTATAGAATAACCACAAAAAACCTCAAGACAATCGGTTCATTCGTTTTCGAGAAATTTTGAGTACCGATTTTTTTACGACGCTCCAAGGGTCATACAATATCCTTGTATATTTTTTATATTTTTAAATAACGAAAATTAAACATATTTTTGTTAGATAATTAAAACCCAATCCGAAATTTTGAATAGTTTTCCTTGAAAAAATTCACAAAAATGACCTTTTTCCGGCTTCTAGGTGTATATCTGCCCTTAAGGGTTAATCATGAAAAGATTTTAAGAAAACAAGAATAAGAACATCCTCGTAATTGCTTTATTGTATTTGTTAACAATCAGACTTATTAAGGATTTTATTTTTTTTGTTAACAATCAGACTTATTAAGGATTTTATTGTATTTGTTAACAATCAGACTTATTACTAGATGGACGGTCGTGCAAAAAGCTTGTCCAAAATGAGCGCATCGTGCATTTATAAATCTAGATCATGTCGTACATGTTTAGTCTTACAAATAGGTAATTAAATAACAAATTGACATTTAAAAATTTTAATTTTCCACTTTCAGTAATTATTAAAGTCAAATTATACGATATTGGCGTGTGCTTGACTGAGGTTTTGCCAGTGACTGTACATCTGTTTCTACCGTCCAACAAAAAAAAATCAATTTTTACATGTCATTAATGCGTTTAGATCATATTATTATCAATAATTACCCAAAATTCAACATACATTGAGTTTTCTAATGATGGCTGTGAATTCATGGTTAAAAAAGGCGATACTCCTCATTGCTTTAAGTAATGTCTCGACAATTACTCAGTCGATTTATTTGAAACGTAGCATAATCAATCACTCGATTCTAAATCTTGATATAACATTTTCAGAATTTACGGCGATTTACTTCCATTTGTGTTGCAACCATTAACGTCTGCAAAAGCAGTTTTCCCATAAGCCACCGTGTTAAATTCATATGTTATAACTACTAACTTATTTCGTAAAAATTTCTAAAATAATTCATGTATTATTATTCTACCAAGACCTATCATTTCTCGAATTTTCAAGAATTTTGGCGATTTTTTAATATCCATCCAGTAATACCGCTGGAGCGGCAGTGTATAAGACACTGCCGCTGAGAAGTTTGGATACACCAGTCGATATTTCTTGCCACACTAAAAGTTAGATAGTTCCGCCAAAAAAAGGATAATCAAATTTAACGAAAGACGTTTTGAAGGAAACAAATTCAGCTTTGTTTTGAAAGTGACTTATTTCTAAACGATGCTTACTTTCCCGCACTAGTGCGGAAAAAACCGATTTACATCGCGAGTAAGTTGCCGAATTCGCCTCGATTTATGGTGCATTTCTCACTCGTACTCGTGTGGAATGCACTATAAGCCTTCGGCTCATGCGGCATCTTAACGCGCGATGGAATTCGTTGTTTCCCACACTTGTAGCAAAAATTACTATTATATGATTTTTTTTCGCAGTCATTTCATTTTAGACTTAACAAGACAAATTTTCGCAAATGCAACGTAATTCACGAACTATAGGGTTTAAGCGGAAATGTCAAAGATGCAAAACGTTGCGTAATTTATACTGGATGTCCTGGAATGTTTTTAGAATTTTCCTTTGAGATTTTTTTTTTATTTTCGCTCGAAACGTTGACGAGTAGGATGGCTTATCTCTAAAAGTATTGCGTTCAGGACAAAACATTAGGAGGAGGAAATATCTGATCAAATTTACTTGCAACTTTCTATTAACCCTAGAATCATGTGCATGGGTCGTTTGGGTCCGGGCTAAATCTTCCATTCTCGTGTAAACAGCCTACATACCTCCGAAATTTGATAAAAATGTCCATTAAAAAAGGAATTTGCCGGGATGGCTAAAGATTTATCGTATACTTAAGAGTCTAAGGAAGACCCATTAATCTTTTCAGATTTTTCCTTACACAATAACATAGTCAAATAAGCGCCGGGCGCGAACGACCCATATACATGATTTACGGATGCTAGAAACTATGACATGGTTGTAGGGCTGTAGATTGGCACCTTCTCTAATTTTTTTACTTCGATTTTGCGACCTGCATTTTCACTCCTTTTTTATTCTGTACCTGCGATGATTTCAGTTATTTAGAATTGATGTATCACACAGGGCGACCACTTCGAAAACGCGAATTGTGATTTTTCCGAACCCACATAACTGATTGGAATAAAATCAATTTAGCCAATTCAGAACGGTGGCAAAAGGTGACTGAACTTCTACGTGTTTAAGAATCTGTACCATTTCCACTGAATCACAAATCTCGTTTTCGCAGCTATCTTTCACGCACTTATATATCAGCTAATCTACTTTCATATACTGTCAAACTGAATGTTTTCGCCTTTTATCAGTCGGTAACGAAGGGAATTTCACAGAAATTTCGAACTCCATACACAGTCAGTAGTCTAGCGCTCTTACTTTAGTATTAGTCTCGTGATCGAATTCTGGCCGGAACCCAAGCGTTCCCAGAATTTCGTTCAGATTTGTTCCGATTATCCGGAAATTTTGCTCAGTTAAATCAATGCATAGGTCTGTTAGTTTGTTCATTTAGCTTTATTTTGTTTATTTGTGGGTTTGTTTATTCAAAGGTCAGTTAGTTTATTTCGTTTTTTATTGGTCTCTCTACGTCCGTTTTTTGTTGAGATATCCGATTTTGAATGGAAAAGGAACGATGATCAAGGTCTTTGACATCGATATTTCAGCAACCAATAATCGCACGGGGAATAAAAGGGATGTTTTGAAAATTTGAACAAATTTCTTACAAGACCCTTTCATTGATTCTTGAGACTTTTTTTCACCCTTCAGTAGTATAGCTAGGCCGGTTCTAATTCACTTTGGGGGGAGGGAGAGTGGGGGAGGGAGAAAGGGGGGAGGGAGAGTGGGGGAGGGGGGGGGGGGGGAGAGAAAGGGGGAGGGGGAGGGGGAGGGAGAGAGGGGGAGGGGAAGGGAGAGAGGGGGGAGGGAGTGAGGGGGCGGGCGAGAGGGGGGGAGGGAGAGTGGGGGAGAGAGAGGGGGGATTGAGCTGCACTCTTGAAAAAAGAAGTCTCATCGAGGTCTCGGGTTCATTCCGAGATATAACGTCAAGATGTTCGCATGTGCGAGTATGTACGCAGTACATCCAGCCAAGCACCCCCTGGACTTGACTAAAAACGAGCTCGAACAGATTCCAAAGGTTTTGCTCCTAAAGTATTGGGGTAACTTTATTGGTTTACTGTGGGATCGTTTGCCGGAACATCATCAGAACGACAGTGAAGTGATATCATATCTTCCATGCATGGAGCACTATAATACACCGCAGATGAAAGATCACATTGATGGCCCCCCACCTCAACGTCGGGAGTGTGAAAAGTGTTGCGAGGGGGGAAGTTCCGTACGTGCGGGGTTCTTCGAACGTGTTTGAACCTGTTACACATGCCTACGATTGGATAAGTGGGGAGAAGTTTTTAAAATCTAAGTGGAGGGGATACACGAGGGAGCTTACGATTTCGTGGACCAAGCTCAGACTACACTATTCCACCGCACCATCAACATCTCTCCACAAAAGAACTTTGAAAGTGCGGGGTAAATGGATCTCTCAAATATCAACAAAGTCAGCCTGATGGCGGAATTCCTCCCAACGAAGAAGCTGTCAGAACTCCACGTCCACGCGGATCATCAAATCACGGACATGAGAGCTGTACAGACCAAGTTTGGAAAACGCTACATCGTGGACGTTGCAAATGAGTTTGCCGTCTTCTTGCCAGCGCGGCTGGTAAAGGCCATCGATCAAGATGTGAAAGTGTTCGAGAGTATGCTGCAACTGGCACGCAATGGTCAACTCCACATGAAGTACATTGGTGGAAAATACAACAGCGTCGACTTCCATCGAGTCTGAGTATGGTGGAAAAGAACGCTCGTGAAGGCTCGGCGGAAACAACAATTTCAACAGCAGCCAGCATCATCACCGTCGTAGAGTGCAAGGACTGTTTACATCACAGTCATCACGGCAGAGTTTTCAACGCTTAGTGCTATCTAAAAATGTACAAAAAAAAAAAAACTTTATCATCGAATATAATGTAAAAAAAAAAAAATGTCAAACTGTATTCGCCGTAGATATAGGAAATAAATGGAGAGAACGATATTTGTTCAAAATGTTTTTATTCATTTTAAAAAAATCCCTCGCTCACGCTTCGTATACACTCAACCAGCTTTTTAACGACTTTACATTGGCTTCGGCGCAATTGTATTTTGTATTGAAGGAATGATGGGGACATTTGGATTTCGTGATTTTCGGCAGCTTCTGCAGCGATGGACAGTCCAGAGTCTCCAAGTCGATGACTTTTGTTGCGGCATCCGTGAATCTTGATAGCCATGCGCATTTCTCGAATCCCTTCGCATAGATGGTGGGAGCTCCTTGCAAGATTCGTCGAATTGTCTTTCTAGCGGCCTCGTATGGTATGCCGCTGTGATCCCATCCTATTCCATGGAAATTGTGTTCCAGCCACTTGTTGGTCATTTTGTACTTGGCCGGTAGAGAGTCCCAGGCAAATGGTGCGTCGAAGGCGAGCGTCAGTGGTTCAGCATCCTTGTCGAGGAGTCTGACGATGGACATCTCCTTTAGGACAAATTTGTTGATGGGACTCTTGAAGCCCTGTACATCGACGATAAGCTCCATGTTGACTGATGCGGGTGCGAATCATCAGCATGATTTTATACCAATTTTTAAACCCCTCCACCGATTGGATTGTACTCGACAATGCGATCATGAAGGATCATGCAGTATGCCGAAGTTTGTGGCGGAATATTGTTTTTAAATTCAAATTCAAGACGCACGTCAACAGGGCCGGACTTGAGAGAATCGTTTTGCTTTGAACAGTCAATGACAACGAGGGGGGCTTTTTCTAAAAATTCCACCCTCCTCAGCCATGGTTCAGCCTCTTTGTTGTAATAGGTCTGCTGAAAGTTTGCATACATCTCGTAGAGTAGAGCATATTGATTTTGTTCAATGTTTAAATTCAAATTTCCATATGGATAACATTGCGAGTTGAGGTATAGTTTGACATCACTCATGTTACAATGATCAAAGTGGCTCGCATTGTGTTGTTTCGTATTTTTCCGTCCCGTCTGCAGCGCGAGTATGACATATCGTGGCTTCTCCAGTTGATTTGAAGTTTTCACAGACCACACGTGCTTGGAGGTCGCAGGCAGCAACGGATATTCATACAGTTCCCATGTTCGGAAACTCATGGAGATTGGTGCGTCTTTGGCGAGAAACTTTAACAGTTGAATTTTTCGATGATCCGAGACCGTTACATACGGTACGAGCCATTCTATTTTATGCAATACGAGTTTGTAGTCTTCGGCGGCCGTTTGTACAATGGCATTGTCGTCGGTCTTTGATCTCGTGAGAATCAACTCATGCTTGGCATTTACGACAATTTTACGATAATCTTCGGCAAAGCCGAGGAGCATGCTGAGCGGTAGACAGACATCAAAGTTTCCCGACACATCTACAATCTGCTTGGTCTCTTCGCGTCGAGCCATCCACTGTTCTCGAGCATAGAACTTTTGGCCGGTGAGAGAGACGAATATCCCTTAATTACACTCGTAATGCCGACATTCTTATTACGATCGACTTCTATGGCATTCAATTCATATCGCACTTCCTCAAACAAATGACAAATGGCATTGTTGACGAGACTTGTAGCAGTGGTTGGCGCTCCGTCACGCTTCGATAATTTCCCACATATGTGTAAGGAACTCTTGCTTGGCAGGATGGAGAGGTCTTGATGTTGGATTGCAATACGAATTTCATCGCTGTTATTGAAGGTTGAAGATGCATATGGCTGATGCGCGTGAATCTCGCAATGGATGATGGACTCATCAAAGACCACTGGCGCCTGAATGTTTACGATTTCTTCTTCCATCTCACGCAACAGATGCACAGAGCACAGACTAAATAATATTTTACACGCTTTCGCCACGCACTTTGAGACCCAAATTCCTCAAGAGTAGCACGTTTTGAGGTGTTAGCACTTTGGGCGCTGGCCGATCGATGTTATCCATGGTCGTTTATTGTTATTGGACGATCTGTTGAAAACAATACCCATCACGACTTTATATGCAGGCGTATGGTGATTACTTCACCGCGGAAATTTACCAAATCACCGTCCTGATCCACTATGCGAAGCTGTATCGCATCAATCGTTCGGCTCGTGATTGGCAGATAAATTACGTGGGAGGGAACTTCAATGATCTTATAGCCCGGTGGCACGGATGGAAAGAATTCGTGAATTGTGTGCACTTTTTGTCCGTTAATATAGGCACCGGCGGTAATGTTGCACTCAACGCGTAGGGCGTTCACTTTGAGAATGGCCACTGGAAGATCGGATTCGTGTCTTTTATTGGCTTCCAATTTGCGTGCGGTGAAGCCTAGTAGATGTCCAATAGAATTTTTCGGTTCAAAATTTACCTCACAATCACACTCGATCTCACTGCGTAGCGTATTATTGTTGGGTTTAATGCTGATTTTGATGTTTTTACGTGAGAGCTCTGCTTGTACAAACGCCTCAATATCCTCTCGTTCATAACTACCCGTAGGTATCGTCAACACCTCATCTCCCACGTAAAGTTTATCGTGGTCAACGTCAATATTGGGAATAGAGTTGAACGTTAACAATTCCACGAGACCGAGGGTATAATTTTTGTGTGGCGAGAGTTCGATGGGGGGAAAGTATTGCGCCTCGAGTATGGATGATGAGCCGGATATGGTCAACGTTAAGCTATCATCCATGGTGCTGGTAAATTGACAACTGAATTCTCCACGTCATTTCACCCCTATATATATAGTGTATATTTGTCTTTGTGATGCAATTGTCGAGAAAGAAACTTCAGGCACAAATGTCCACATTCAATCGTATCATATTTTTGAAATCTAGTATAATTATAATTAACGCTACCAACACGAAAATATCTCATGAGTTCGGATGGTGGTGGAAGATTACCGAAACTATCAAAATACACGACTTTCCATCCGGTCTTTTTGTAAGCGACCCAGTGTGTTCCAGGACCGACGTTTTCGTCCAAATTCACAACCGCTGCTTCACATTTGAGGGATCCACTCGCCGGCAATGTATCGCGCATGTAAACTCCACGAAAGTGCGGAATTTTTAGGATTTTCGCATATTTGAGTAGGTCGCGGTCGGTGAGGGGTCGGCGTGGTAGCGTAACTTCTAGTTTTTTGCCTTAATATGAAGGCCCAATCCCTGCTTATATGGTTTCAGATGTAGACCCCGTCCTAATGCAATCGCTTCAATTGTCCGATTATGATGCCTACTTTCATCCAATTCACGTTTAGCTGCTTGAGCAGCATTTACCGCTTTAGCTATACTAGCCGCACCACCTGACAAAGCACCCGCAGCGCTTAGACCCGCAAAAATGGGCACGAGGAACGGCAATAAACCACCAATTTTTTGGGGTATAGGTAGAACCCGAGGTGTGCGTACTTTGCCACCTTGCATCTTTACAGCTGCACGAGCTCCCTTTAGAGCTGATGTAATAAACTTCTGCGGATCATTACTTTGAATCATTGTCTTCTTTGCAGCACCAATTATCTTTTTCAAACAAACACCACGCCCGCGAGCCTTTATCCCCATACCAAATTTTCTCTTTGTCTTCATAATATTAGCCACACCCCAAGCAATGGCTTTTTCGCCGATACTAGCGTCTCGCGCGGTAACACGTTGCCAAGCCTGTTCAGCCAACACTTTATCCGCCAAATATCTCACTTCAAGATTATCCGGATTTTTCGAATACGCAATATCGTGTTGTTTGCATGCCGTATCCAATGGATTAATGCCGGGATCACCACGAGCGAGGCGCTTGGCCAACTTTGTGCCTGGTCCACAATACTGATACTCCGGCAGATGTAGCTCAACGGGGAGTTTGTTGATTAGGCGATTGACCAAACCCTTACCACTCTTGGGATGCACGATCATGTCTAAAGACAATATGCGACTGACGGATAATCCCTATAAGAATGCTATTTATATGATTTCGCCGTTAGTCGTGTGTGAGATGACGTCCAGGAAGCAAACTATTGGAGACGGACTTCCCGTGATAAATTTCGACGAGTTTGTCGCAGACGGTGGGAGAAAAGAAAAATGTCATGGGAATTTATTGCCGGATAGCATACGTGCACTGTTCTGCGGTCCATCGAATTGCGGGAAAACCAATGCCCTGCTCACTCTCATCATCCATCCGAATGGCTTGAGATTTGAGAACATTTACTTGTATTCCAAATCGCTGCGGCAGCCAAAGTATAAGTTGCTCGAACGATTACTCGAACCTGTGAGTGGAGTAGCGTATCATCCATTCGAGGCGTATGAACAGGTGATAGCGCCAAGTGATGCGCGATCCAACTCTATATTCATCTTTGATGATATAGCATGCGAAAAGCAGGATAATGTTAGAGCCTTCTTTTCCATGGGAAGACACGAGATTGTCGACAGTTTTTATCTTTGTCAGCCGTACACTCGTATCCCCAAACATCTCGTGAGGGATAATGCAAATTTCGTGGTGCTTTTCAAGCAGGATGATATGAATCTCAAACACGTGTACAACGATCACGTTAATACGGATATGACTTATACATGCTTCAAAAACATGTGCATGAAATGCTGGAATTCCAACAAGTATGCATTTATCACGATTGACAAGGATAGCGATATTAATGCGGGTCGATACAGACAAGGTTTTGATTATTTTCTAAGCATTGATAAATGACTCATCACGGGTGGTTGAAGAGACAGTATTGTGCACGCCGTGGCGGTGACAACATGAAGAGCGAACAATTATTGCGTGAAAAGGATGTCTTGCGCGAACTTGCCAAGGCGAGCGATGCAATCAGACGAAAGCATCGAATGATGAAATCTGGCAAAGAGAGTGATGAGCAGAGAATGCGCGATGTCTTTAAGCCTATAGTCAGACCATTGGAGAAATTGGTGTCGTACAAAAACGGTGAGCCGGCGAAGGAGGAAATCAAGGATGAAAAAGCCGACGATAAAGAAGGAGATGCGATAAATAGTGTAAAACATGAATTGAAGAACGAGACACACGATTCCTTCAAGAGTGAAACACAAGATTCTTTCAAATTGATATATGCGGATGATGATGATGACTCGCAAAATGTCGATGAGCTGATCAGTGAATATCTCCTGCTGTTACGAACAAATAGAAAAGCGAGCCTGGATATATCATATGGTGTGCGGAATCTCTCAAACAACCAATTAATGATTGGCGATTCTCCGATAAATTTCGACTCTCAACATATTCGTGTGGGAGATGTGAATTATGCGAAAACTGTTGGATTAACTGAGCTGCTGTTTAAAAAAGTGCCCAATATCGAAGCACTCACACCAGACGATTTGAAAAACTATGAAAAAATTGTCATTGCGACGAATGCGCACAAAAAATTTTACAAGCCTAGTGAGGCCATCCGACGTAACACCAGCCACAAATTCAACACATATATCGCAAATATAGTCGATCATCATGTGGGACAAGGTATGCCAAAGTATAAGCTTGCTAGAAAAACCACCCAATTGGACTATATTTATTGGGACAATCCAAATGAGCTAGTAGATCGTCTTCGCTTACTTCTCGCATCACAAGCAGCCGGAAATTCAGCCCATGCGAATGAAATTATATCGATTATCGAGGAATTGCGTGAAGCTGAAATCATTTATTAACTCCTCGACATCGGGGAATTTACGCATTATCAACATGAGTGTCGATGTGTTTGGACGCCAATTGCGTAAGAGTGTACTCGTCAGTAAGCCAGGTCCTCCAGGCCGACCTGGGATTGGGTTTAGAACTACCGCAGACGGTCATTATGATGTGGGGCAGAAACGATTGTGTAACATTGCTAATCCAGAGGGGGAAGACGACGCCATCACTCTAAGTGCTTTACACAAAAGATCCCGAACTATCATTAAGAACATTCGCAAAGAAATGAATGAGAGTAGTCAGTTGCTGGTTAATGGACTTGAAGCTACGATAAGAGACATTGCAAAGACTCTCGAGGCCGATGTCACAACTCTACAAGACTTGGCGATCCGCAATTCAAACGTCATTGCTGAATTGGACGCACGACTGAGTGGACTGGAAAATGAACGAAAAAAGGGGCGCTCTCGTGCTGGAGCTACATAAGCCTGCTCGACGAAACTATCCGCGTCGACATGTGGACATCCGTGGCTTGGACGAGACCTGGCAAGCTGATCTCGTCGATATGTCATCATACGCGCGACAAAACTCTAAACGCAAATTTCTCCTCACCGTCATCGATACCTTCTCAAAATTCGCCTGGGCCGTGCCAATGCTGAGTAAGAGCGGTACGGATGCAGCCACCGCAATGAAGTCGATACTCCTTAAGGGACGCATACCGCAGAACTTACACGTTGATCGGGGAAAAGAATTTTACAATTGTGATTTTAAGGCCCTCATGAGACAGTACAATATTCACATGTATTCAACATATAGCAACTTGAAGGCATCCATTTGCGAGCGTTTCAATCGTACATTGAAGAATAAGATGTGGATGCAATTTAGTCTTCGCGGTAGCTATAAGTGGATCGATATTCTTGATAATCTAGTAGCCGAATAAAATGATTCCGTACACCGCACCATTAAGATGAAACCGAGAAATGTCAACGCGGAGAATGAGAAGGAAATATTGCGGCAAGTTTTCGATAAGACTCAGCCGCCAATAAAAACACCACGGAAATTCACCCTTGGCGATAAAGTGAGAATCAGCAAATTTAAGAGTGTTTTCGAAAAGGGTTACACGCCAAATTGGACAACGGAAATATTTACGGTATCTCGTGTGAAGAAAACGCATCCGGTAACGTACCACTTGAAGGATCATAAAGATGAACCGATCGCCGGTGGTTTCTATGAACAAGAGCTTCTCCGTGTCAAGTACCCTGATATCTATCTGATAGAAAATTTTTTAA
Source organism: Ophion costatus (assembly GCA_951751655.1). Lineage (NCBI taxonomy): Eukaryota > Metazoa > Arthropoda > Insecta > Hymenoptera > Ichneumonidae > Ophion > Ophion costatus. The sequence goes on along the minus strand of OX632358.1, from coordinate 7,670,143 downwards.
AGAAGCGCGGTCATCGAATGTTTGTAAAATGGCTGGGTTTCGACAATGCCCATAATAGTTGGATAAGTAAATCTGATTTGTAGTCGTCAATAAAAGAGGCCAAAAACATTTAGACCTTTATGACTCTCTTTCTACCCATCAACGTGGTGCGCCACAACAGGCGTTTTCTCTCCCTCCAATCCCTTCTTCCCTCCCGCCCTCGAAGAGTGTATGTGGGAAATAATTGATACACATGGGATTACAAAAGCCGTTCCCTTTACTTACAAAAGTCCATTTTTACAAAATATTTACAGCAAACAAGTTTTACATCGAGTTAATATTTACAAAAACACACGCACACACAATTTTCACAAGTTTTATACATCAAGTATTTACAAAAATGTAAACACAATTTTACATCGCGTTTATATACATGATAGTTTTTTTACATCGGTATGCTGTAATGCCCCCATGGTAGGGTCTCAGAGGTCCCAGGTATGATATACCGCCTATCATCATGAGGACTCAGAGCGATTTTCGTCTCACGAATGGTGTAGACCTTGTGCAACTTTGATCGAATGCACGTTTGACTACGGCTCATTTCAATGTCTTCCTTCAAGCATAGGGCATAATCGTTGAATGTGATTGTCCTAGCCACAACCCTACTCTTGACACCTTTAACTTTTTTCGTCTCTTTCTTACCCTCAACACGTGTCGCATACATTTTCGATCGAAGTCCAATGAACTCGGTCATAATTGCACCATTGCATTCGTCTTTCATGAGACCGGGTACCTTCTTGTTGACAAGCGGCATATCATACCTATTGTCCACCGGATAGTCGCTCGTATCGAATTTTACAATGTCGTGCTTCATGTCCATGTACATATCCTCGCTCTCAATGTCATATATGAGACTATCTGTATCGGTATACATGATACTCGTGATGAAATCCATATAAGCATGTTTTGGATATGTCGAGTATGCACATTCCCACATATATCGGCTTGTTGAATTTCACCTCGAGATTGCGCAATTCCACGGCAATGAGGTTTTCCGAAAAGACACTTCGGCTGTGGAAGTTTGGCTTCGAAATCATTGCCTCTGCGCCATACCTGCCCTCCCATTTCGTCAAAAGCTTTACATCCACATGATTGCGCACATTCTCCATCGTTTTGCCAAACACCGCATTGTTCATTAATTTGAATAAATTGTTTTCAAAATCATTTTTGGCTAGCGTTCGAAACTGCGTATTTAACTCAATATATGAACGTAGCCATGGGGATTGTGTGAATTGTAGGACTCTATGGATTTTCGTGAGGCAAAGTCCGTGGCGTAAGCACTGCTGTAAATTTCGATAGTGAATGATGTAGCATTTTTTATCGCAGACGGTTGCTAACAGCTTTTCCCCCTGCTTACCCGGCGGTTTTTCATGTATTGGACAAAACGGCAGGTCTTTGTGCGCATCGTGTAAAGATTGCGGATATTCCAAGTCGACTTCAAGGATGTAGCCTGTTGGTGAATCTAGCGCGATGGAAGATGGATCAAACTTGGACACGTCGTTGACCCATCGAAAATCTGCGTATGGCAAAGGTTGACACATTGCCCACCCATACAGATTGTTGACGTCAAAATACATCAAGTATGATGATGCTTTCGATGGATCAAACGACTCCATATACTTGTTATTAGCGTGTGCATATCGGTTCGAGCATTCACTCAGTCCACCGCGTATACCCCGCTCAACGAATAAAACCATGTCGATGTCAGTTAGTAATTCAAACTTGACATTCGAGTGTTTTAGCATTGCATCCCAGGTATACCCGGGCAGTGTATAGTAATACGCGGGATCTAGGCCATAGCTCTCAATGCACGTATTTCGAAAGTTTTCGAAAATATCGGCTAATAACAAGACATCTGTCTTCAAGTATAAATCGCTATAGTCACCGAGCGTTCGAATGGAGAACCGCTCCCAAATTTTCTGCGCATGTGCATACTCGCTCTCGGATACTGTGGCATCTGTCAGGGAACTGTAAAATGCGTCATGTGGTGGAAGGCAAGTGTCATCTAGCTTGGTCACGTCGTCAATATACTCATAAGGGAAGACCCCTTTTCGCGTCAGCAAATTGAAAGTGTCCGTCGAGAGAGTTGGGAATTGTGTGCGTAAAATTTTGAGTTTGTCCTCGCTCAAAAATGAGGCTAGTTTGTCGAGACTCGTGTTGAGGAATTTGTATGAGTCGATGAAGCGCAATTGGATCTTGTGTTTTGAATCATCTGTAATTTCAACATGCTTCGTGAAGGAGACGTATTTCTCCTTTGTGATTGGAAGCACATCGGTTTTTCCTTCGAACGCTGTGGCTACTTCCTTGATGACAAAATGTGCATCGTAACCCGACAAATTGTGAAAAACTATGGGAATGAAGAATGACTGCTTATAAATGAGGTTGCAGTTGGAATGGGCAGGGCCTCTATAGCGTCCAGTCAGATGGCAATGATCTCGAACGCGCACATCTTCTTGCGCAAATGGTTTCTTACATATATGACATTGAGTCGCTGCTCGAAAACTTGCCCACTCGCTCGGTGTCAGATAAATCATTGGGACATTGTCGCAGAAAATTTCTTTTATCCGCAATGCTAGATTTTTTAGTTCTTCGACAAACCACGATACACAATCAGCACTGCGACGCGAGTGATATGAAGATAATGACTCATCATATGCACTGCACACGTAATATCCAATACTCAACACTTCATGGTGTTGAAACAAGTCTTTCGCTAGGTTCTCCCCGTCGGTCTTTGCCAACACACACTCCAAATCGGCATACACGATGAATGGATGTCGCTCTTTCCGGCTAAAGTTGCTGAACTGGAGCCACTTATTGGTGTCGTTTGGTAGTCGAATTGCACAGTCGTTTATCGCCCCACAATCGACCTCGTGTGATTGCAATTTTTCCTCGGAACCAAAGTAATGCAGACATCTGCAAAACAAACAAGATTTTTTTTCCCCAATTTTCTTCTTCAGTAGATATATAATCGCGTATTGATAATACTAAATGTACACACCGATCGCATATATATTTTTTATGCTCCTTTTTGCTCAGTTGCGCCATCACGAGTCTCGACAGGTTCTTGATCCATACGAAATGCCCCACATTGTCGTCCTCAGTGTCTTGCATGTACAGCAAATTGATGTGCTTCTCCTTCTTCTGTTGAGTCACGCGTATTGGAACAATGTCCTTTTTGTGGTGTTGGTATACACGTTGATGGACATATTGTTTTGCAGCTCGAATTTTTTTGTTTGATGTATCGTCACCGGGAATTCGATATCCTTCAGATTCAGTACTGTCGAATAATGAGGGTAAGAAGATGTGCGGTGGCTGTTTTGTTCAACTGGGTGTAGAGCAGCAGTAACTGCCCATGCGAAACATGCATTATCACGCGATTTGACGTTAACCACAGCCCTCTTTATCATTATTTCGCGCGGCAATGATATGGAGCACCCAGCACGCATCGGATTATACTTATTCACATTTATCGTGAGGTTAAGTATTTTTTGCAGAGCCCAGCCACTATCACGTTCTTGAAATTCGTCGAGTAAGGTTAAAGTGGGTTCCGTAACACGTTGTTCATACCACTCGCTCAAATCGCTTGTGCTAAATAGTTCACAGTTTCGCGTGCTGACACTTTTATTGGCTTGTTTGTCACCACTCACGAATTCACCATTGAACACTGTATTGACTTTAATGCTGTTGTGCTGGTTGATAATATTTCGCACATGTTGAAGCACTAGGGCGCGAGCATCGTTAAGAAAGTGTTTCGGCTCGATGTGGCTGTGATTGATGACGGAACCAGTCAATATCCGACTCTTAAAGGATGTGTCAATCTCGCGCCAGATTAACCCGTGATCACCATGTCCTGCGCCCGTGTGTACAAAACGACTCCGCACAGGATTCCTGAATCCTTCGAGACGCGCTATTTGGGCGATTAGTGATTGTTGATGTCCAATTAATAATCGCGGGCGTTTAATCCGACTCTGCGTTTCCAGCCCTTCGATGAGCTCGACACATCGCTGTTCCCACGCAGCAAATTCTTCGAACGAGCGTAAAAGCACGGCTTGGTCACGCAAGATTTGCTCCATGCTGACGAGTACGAAAAAAAACTTCCACGATGTTAACAGACTGACTGCTTCATGGAAAGTGCGGTCAGTTTTGAGCGGAGTGGATCATTAAAAAGGCTCTTCGGGAAAAAAGTTCGGCCCTCTCTCGGGGAAAATACCGGAGTTTCCCGATGACGCGAAGATTGCTCGAGGAATATGAGACGAAAACAGGAAGTCTCGGGTCGAAAGATTCCAAGAGTGCAGCTCAAGTGGTCCATCGGCGCCAACGGCACTTGGCAATAGATCCCTAAAGTTTATAGTTTTTCCAAGAAATCCTGACTTGTCGAGACCTGTCTACAGTGTTGGCGAGACTCGTGACAGGAATGAACACGCATGCAAACATCTTGGCATTATCTTTTGGAATTGTGACCTCAACTTTTCAAGAGCTGCGCTCAAGTGGTCCATCCGCGGTCCCTTTGATCCCTAAAGATTACAGTTTTCCCAAGAAACCTGTCAGGACGTGGTTCGAGTGTCGGCGAGCTTTGTGAGACGGGGCGGATGCAATTGCCATTGTCTTCGAGATAGAAGCAGGGCAGCTGCATGTCATAAATAAAGACCACCCATGTGGCGCCTAGTGTTTTCATATTACAGAAAACTTCCCGACCCGGTTGTCGCATACGCACGCACGCATGCACGCTTTTCCGAGAAACCTGTCAGGACCTGTTTCGAGTGTCGGCGAGCTTTGAGACGGGGCGGAAACATCTTGACATTGTCTTTTGGAGTGGCACCAGCTGCATGTCATAAATTAGGGGGTTTTGAAAGGCCGCCACGCACGCACGCACGCACGCACGCACGCACGCACGCACACACACACACACACACACACACACACACACACGCACACGCACGCACGCACGCACGCACGCACGCACACGCACACACACACACACACACACACACGCACACGCACACGCACACGTACACGCACGCACGCACGCACGCACACACACACACACACACACACACACACACACACACACACACAAGCACACACAAGCACACAAGCACACACACACACACACACACACACACACACACACACACACACACACACACACATCCCCTCCCCTCGCCCCCCCCTTTTCTCACTCCCCCACTCCCCCCACCCCCCACTCTCCCTCCCCCCTCTCGCCGCCCCCCTCACCCCCCCCCCTCTCTCCCTCCCCCCTTTCTCCCTCCCGCACTCTCCCTCCCCCTCTCTCCCTCCCCCCCCTCTCTCCCTCCCCCCCTCTCCCTCCCCCCAAAGTGAATTAGAACCGGCCTAGCTATACTACTCCCTTCACATGTATTCGAGAAAAAATATTAAAAAAAACTTTTTATGGTTTTTTAGTAAATGTACCACTACTATACAAATATCTATGTAAAGAGTAATGTTGCCAGGTTTTTTTCAGCTCAATGTACCCCTAATAATTCTGTGAATTTTCAAATTGATCTATCGAACCGTTTGTCCGGACCGATTGATCAAAGTTTTACAAAATAATGAAAGGAATAAGTGTATTGTTCCTAAACATCGTGTAATCATCATCAAAATGAAACGACCACATTTTTTTCCACTTTTTTTTACATCTTCGCATTGTTACTTCTTAAATTTGAAGACATTTGAAAAATGTCTTCATTGATTTTTTAAAATAATTTATGAAGACTTTCAGGAAACAATACTCATATTAGGCAGGATTTTGCCTTAGCGTACCGTCATTTTACTCATCTTCAGTTGCATTAAGGGTTTATATAGAGTTAACATTTTCGAAAAATCGATTTTTTTTCGTAATGTACATATATTTAAGTACACACATAGAAAATTTCTTGTCAATCCGGCGAATACTCTCGAAGTTACACGCACATTTGTAATCAATCTTTTTGGGCCTCCTAGCTGTATATAACCCCTTAATTAAAAGTTGATACCCCCAAGCTGTATTCACTACTCGATCTGAGAACATTTATGTGATTAATTCTCGATATTTTCGGCAAAGGTTATTAAGGTTACAAAAAAACATTTTTTTCAAAACCCATCTTTTTTCGAAATAACATATGAGTCAGTATTGTTTCCCGAAATGTATTGTATTTTATTCCAGTGGACAACGCCTTGCGCTCTTTACATGACCGTCTTGTCTTTCCTCCATTTTCGTTACATCGTCCTCGTCTTACAACTATCTTAACCTTTATTCATATCTTCCAAACAAAAACAAAATAATAATTTTCCCCTTTCTTGAATCGCCGTTTCCCCCTTAACTCTTTACATTACCCCTCCCTCCTGCTCCTCTTTCTCCCACTCGTTTTTTCTCCTCTCCTCCGCAACTGTCTTTTTGAGTTTCGTGAACTTCCTTGCATACGTACATACTTCTTCTCTAATTTCCCTTTTTAACGTTTCCACTATCCATTCTCGCAGCTCGCTTCCCCTTCACCCGCCTATCCATCCCTAGCAGATTGGGTGCCTATCAATTTACTATAAAAACGCCCAAGGCATTTAGGCATTAAGGCATTTAGGCATATTAGGTCAAAAAGTATCGGTGACTTCTGAGATGAGAATTGTGAAAAGTTAAATATGTGGACAAAATATATCAATTCGTGGAAATACATACCACTTTTTGTGTAGGACAGTGGCACAATTGTGCTGTACACTTTATTCCCGATAGGACAAAATCAAACCTAGGTTGTTATTAATGAATAAATTGTCCCCATGGAATCGACAACATCCTTGCGTAGGACTGGGAAAGCGTACCGCTAAATTTGTCTCTTTGGCCATTCAATTATATAAATATATACTAAGCTGCACACAAAAAATCAGCTGGTTATTAGTCAATTTTTTTTACTTGTTATTTCGACATATTCGAGGTGGAGGACCCTCCACTCATACCATCCAATTTGTAGGACAATTGTTTTTCCGACATCATTTTACTATTATCTCAACATTCCAATAAAAAAATTGCTGTTAGTCATGAATTTTTGTTTCCTACCAAATCGACATGTTCAACGCCTGCGCAGCACATTACATACCTCCTCCAGATTTTCCGCGGAGGAAAAACTTGGGCGTCTCGTCGAACCGAACGAGCTCACGAAGATTTAGCCTGTTATTAATCAACAAAAAAATCAGGCAGTGGCTGCTGGACTATTATATTCCCACCTCTCGCCTTGCTTCTTCCTGCCCCCTTCCTGAATACCATTATTTTTGTTTTTCCCACATTTACTTTCAGCTTATTCCGTTCCACATATTTTTCTAGTGTTTTAATAATCTTTTCCAGTTCCTCCGCTTCCTCTGCCATTATCGCAATATCGTCTGCGTACTTAAGTGCGTAGAACTTGTTATTTCCCATTACTGTTCCTCCTTGTTTTGTCTTTTCCCACTCCTCGTCTATATCGTCGATCATTATATTAAATAATAATGGGCTTAGTGGACACCCTTGCCTTACGCCCGCCGCGGTCCCGAATCCCTCCGTTATCCCCTCCTCCGTGATGATCTCGGTGCATTTTTTGCCATAAATGCCTTTTATCGTTCTGCCCATTTTTCCCCTTATGCCCTTTTCCCAAAGTTTCCTCATTAAAATGTCTCTATCCACCCTGTCAAATGCTGCTTTGAAGTCGACGAAGGCTACAAAAAGCGTGCCCTTCTTTTGTTTTAACCTATTGTTTATGAGAGTGTTTAAGACGAAAATGTGGTCCCTTGTTCCCCTCCCTGGTCTAAACCCTGCTTCACTTTCCCTTAAAATTCCCTCTCTCTCTCGGTCCATACCCGAAGCCTTTTCGCTATAACACTGGCTAGACTTTTGTACCATATGTCCAGTAGTGAGACTCTCCTATAGTTCCCCGCTGCCTCTTCGCCCGCCCCTTGTGGATTGGATAGATCCTTGTTTTCTCCCACCCCCCCTGGTAGTTCCCCTTTTGCCCAGCATTTGTTGAGAATTTTCCGCAGATCTTCTCTCCTTTCCTTGCTTAATCCTTTCACAAATGCCGTAACTTTCACGTCCTTATTCCATCCTCCCCCGCTGCCTTTCTATTCCCCAGTTTTTTAATCGTCTTTGTCAATTCTTCCTTTTTTATTTCCTCATCTGACTTGCCATCCATTGAATCTACTTCTTCCTCTCCCTCCCTTCTTTCCCGCTCCTCTGCCTTTTCCCCGCTCTCCTTCTGACTAAGCCATGTACTTCCCCCTAGGAGGGCTGTAAAATGTATCCATTGTTTTTTATGATACTTTCCCCTCTTTTTTCTTTTTCTTCCTGAAGGAGCTTACTGCACTCCTACACTTTTTCAAGTCTGTGGCCTTCTTCACCTTCTTCCACTCCTCTTTAAACCACTCTGCCTTCTTCCTAACGCGCATCGTCGTCATGCGTTTCCTCTCCTCCGTTAACGTTCTTTTCTCCGTCTGCCCCTTTTTCTTAGGTAGTTTTTTAGTTTGTTCCATACCCTTGTTTTCTGTTCCTTGTACTTTTGGTCCCACCAATCTGCATCTCTTCCTTTTTTATTCCCTCTGATCATTTTCATCCTTTCTGCAGTCTCCCATGTTTCTTGTTAGCTCCTCCCAGGTTCCCTCCCCTTCTCGTCTTTCCCTTCCCACGCTTGTTATTTCGTTTAGCATTTTCTCGTAGCTCTCTTCCCTCCCTTCCTTCCATATTAGTCTTTTATTTTGTTCCTATGCTTTTTTCGCGCTCCTGTTTCTGTCCCTTTCCCCTCGCACTTCCCCGACCTTTAAGTCAAATGCCGCTGGTAAATGGTCTGATTGTACTCTCGGTTTGACTTCCAGTTTTGTTACTACGTTATGCTCCTCGTCCCGCATTTTAAGGGGACCCGGTGGTCTAGAAATGTCAAAAAATCGATTTTTTTTGTTTCGATATTTCGAAAGTATAGTATCTTAAGAATATATTGTGAATTGTTCATGCGGAAATTCCCAATATTATAGCTTCTACAGCCCATTGACCAGGTAGAGAGCGGTCCGCGCGCTCCTAATGGGTCTAGCGCTCGGAGCGCGGCAGTTGTCCCGACCTTGCTCCGAAAATATATACCTGTATATAGTATATACGATATACCTATATATACCCTTCCCATCCCTGAAATATGTATACCTATTGTTGAACATTAGAAAGGGTAACGGTCATTTGGCTTTCCCCTGACTTGATCAGTACAACGTTTCGTCTTGACGAAGCAACATCGAGCAGTTTGAAATAAAATATCAGAAAATATGGATAGACAGCAAGGCGACGACTCTTCTAGATGACCATCTTTCATAGGGCGTAAAAGATCTTTCAAGGGCAATCGATTCACTATCGAAAATACGACTGATTTCACGAGCACGTCTGCGAAAAAATTAAAAGACAATGAGGAATTGTAAGTAAACGTTAATCCTACTTTCAGTTATTGCATCATCGAATTCAGCGTGATATTTTTAACATTGCAGCAGTTGTTGAAGTGTAAAGATTGTAACGGTGCAGTCACTTTTAGCAAAAACGGACAACGTGGTCTAGGATTCAAGCTCTCTGTGAAGTGTGGGTGTAAAGAAACTTTTATTTTGTCTTCGCCGTTAATTGATAAGGCGTTTGAAATCAACCGTCGACTTATTCTCGCCCTGAGAATGCTTGGAGTAGGATTTGAAGGCATGACAAATTTCTGCGGTCTCATGGATCTTGGACAAGGAATTTGTAATAGTACATATTACAGCATCGTGGACAATATAAAAATTGCAGCTCAAGCCATCGCGAAAATCGTTTTCAAAAAAGCATTGAAAGAAGAAGTCGAGTTGAATGTAAAAGCATGGCGTCCTGCGGATGAACTTTCTGTGTCTGGTGATGGATCGTGGGCGAAACGTGGATTCTCATCGCTTCTCGGTATTGTCTCGTTAATAGGGAAATACAGTAACAAAATTTTAGACGTTATGATCAAATGCAGTATACGTCAAGGCTGTTCAAATTGGAAAGGCCAAGAGGATACGATTGAATATGAAGCGTGGTATCGAGAGCATGAAGATCACTGTGACGCAAATCATACCGGAAGTGCTGGTAAAATGGAGGTAGACGGCATCGTGGAAATGTTCGAGAGATCGGAAGAGTTATACAACGTGAAATACGCAAACTATATCGGAGACGGCGACACGAAATCGTTCAAAGCCTTATTGGACACAAAGCCTTACGGAGATGATTTTGTAGTTTGCAAAAAAGAATGTGTTTTGCATGGTAAAAAACGTTTTTATAAGCGTGCTCTTGATGCGAAAAAAAACATGCACAAATAAAAAAAGCAACAAAGAAATTGACATAAAAAGAAGAGGGAAAAAAGACACAGCAGAAAGTTAAAAAAATCGAGAGGTAAAACACCGAAGCGTCAACAATTGACGAATAAATTATTGCAAGAGCTGTCGACTTATTACGGTCTAGCAATTAGACGTAATTCAGATTCTACTGAAGGGATGAGAAGTGAAATATGGGCCGCATACTATCACAAAATTTCAACAGATGAAAATCCGCAACACTCGTACTGTCCTCCAGGTTCCGAATCGTGGTGCAAGTGGCGGCAAGGTGAGGCTGCAGGTACTTTAGACACCTACGAGCATCCACCTGCTCTGGACGATGAAGCACAAGAAATATTGAAACCTATTTTTGAAGAATTGACAGCAGAGCATTTATTGGAAAGGTGTATTGGCAGTAATACGCAGAACAATAACGAAAGTTTCATCGCTCGTGTGTGGCACCTTGCGCCGAAACATCTGTTTGCCGGCAAAAAAATCATCGATATTGCCACCTATATTTCCGCCTGCATATTCAACGAAGGATTCGCATCGTTATTAAAAATAATGGACACCATGGGCATCACAATCGGGCCACAAGCGGAGCAACTCGCGCGAGACCGAGACGGGCGGCGAGTATCGAGCGCCAACCGTAGGAGCACCGACAACTCCAAAGAGGCTCGTACAGCTCGAAAAAATAAAAGGGGTGAGCAAATCGAGGAATACGAACGTTCCGAAGGGTCCCCATATGGTGCCGGAATCGCGGATTAACTGTAAGTATTCATAATTTGCTCAATTTTCGGAAATATCTGTACCTCAAACTTTAAACTCATTTATCTCGAAACGACTTTTTTCGGCACGGCGGTGGTGAAAACAAAAAAACTATTCAACCGAATCACTTGAAATTTGGATATGTTGTTCACAACATGTATGGCTATCGTCAGAACTAGAATCATAATTTTATTTAAATAATTTCCTATTGTTTACACTAAAAAACTAGTGAAAAAAGACCCGAATTTACGAACCTTTTTTTTCGAAAGCGCGCCATTTTGTCAATTTTTAATTTTTTTGATTTGTTCTAGTTCCGACCATAACTGCACTCTTTCTGATTAAGATTCTTCTTGAATTTTGTGTTTCAGATGAGTAGAAGTCTCGGATCACCTACGCCGTCCGGCTCCAATTTTTCGAGAGGGTCATCTTCAGCGGCACTTTTATAATAATCAATATTGTTTTTAAAATGAAAAAAAAAAAAATTTTTGTATGCCCAATAAACGTAGTCATAAGCCCGAAAAGTTGAAACATCGTTTTTTATTTTTAATGGCAAAAAAAATCGTGAAAATAGGTGAAATTTTCGCGCTCTAGACCACCGGGTCCCCTTAATTCGTTCAAATTAATGATACGGAAAGTATACAAAAAAGTGGTAAATTCGCTTACATTGATTGCTAGAGTGGTGTAGTAAGTCGCAAGTGTGGGGCCTTCGCAGGTAGGCTGGAATGCTCGGCCAGGTACGCTCGGTTACAGTTTGATGACGCAGGTATAACTCGTCGATGTGACACGATTTTTATGGATGGGTGCGTATACCGCGAGCTGAGGTTCTGATTTAGATAGCAACTTACAAGTACAAGACGCGATGATACAATTCGAATGTTGGTGATTTTTCCTTTTGATACCTTAGAAAATTTGTAGAAGTCGCGTTGAGCCTTTACAATATTTTCCGAACAGAGACGATTTTTAAGTAGACTTTATGAGGGTATTGTCAGAATTTGAAGTCTGAACTCGATGGATGCTGAACGCGATGGAAACTGTTGGGACACTGACTTCAACAGTGGTGATGGAACACTGTCTTGATGATTTGCTTCTTCCAGGATGTAGGAAAATTTTGGATGCTGAGGTGGTGGGAGAAGGAGTATCTGGAAGAACGCACTTTTGGCGGTGCATTCTTTTGTATTGGTGGACGACGTGCAACAACTTGTATTATTACTCGAGATGAGGGTGGGAGTCGGAAGTAGGTTGCGATAGTCACAACCGTAGCTCTATTTCCAGGAATTGGAGCTGCATTTTTCATCTGGGGAGATCGAAAAATGCGGGGAGGAAAAAGGAGTCTTGTTTGCGGCAAGAAGATACCGCTCGACATAGAGCTTGTTGGCCAAGGCCCGCGAGTGCACGTGGTGTTTGATGACAGAGTAGTTTTCTAGATCCGAAGGTTTCCTTCTGGCGAGTGTATATTATTTGGTGTGCACGATATTTTGACCTTTTGTTTGTATTCTTTTTGTGTATCGTTTAAGTCGCTGTACAGTCTCGTTTTTATCGCTTGGTAAGATCCATGCGCTTTGCCGATTCAAGTGTCCTAGAGATCTTTCTGCCCTGCATGCATATTTGGTTTTGATATGGTTAAGACCGCTGTGCTCTCCCGTGTGAAAATACGCGAGACGCTTATGTATTATCGATAGGCTACATTTCCGCCCTGGTAGGCCTGAGTCAAAATATCGAGGTCCGTCGAAAAATGAAAATGCCTCTATCGCGCGTCTATTACTAACAAGGAATATCCCTCAGGTGTCCGCCTCCGATTTTGTTGAAACTCATATATGTGATAGAGCATCAAAAATTTTGAGATACGTATTTTTTTTTATCGGCGGAAAAACGGTTTTGAGGGGTGAAACGCACCCTCGAAAATGGGGATGTTTTTCGTTTTTCGTCGATAACGTTTTAACGGTATGAGATATAAAAAAAATTCAAATTGCAACAATGTTTATTTTTTCATGTACTATACATTGGAGATGAGAACGATACCATTATCGACGAAAAACGAAAAACACCCCTATTTTCGAGGGCGCGTTTCACCCCTCAAAACCGTTTTTCCGCCGATAAAAAAAAATACGTGTCTCAAAATTTTTGATGCTCTATCACATATATGAGTTTCAACAAAATCGGAGGCGGACACCTGAGGGATGTTCCTTGTAAGACTTAGTGGTTGTTCACGATTTCCATGGGAAACCGCGTGGGCCCCGCGTCTTCGCCGAGGCTCAATAAGATAAGGGAAAGCGACAAAAATACAAAAAGTGCGCATTTGCTCACGGCGTGACATTATTCGGCTGAGTGAAACTCATTTAATGTCGAAGCTATAATGGAGACTAAATGAGAGCACCACTAACCCATGATTTATATTCCGTTGGCTTTTTATAAACTTTTGGCCTGGAGTGTATATGATGTAGTGTGCAAACAGAGCTCCATTATAGATGTCATTTTAACATCGCAAATAACCGTAGTTATATATGTATTCCGTTGGCTTTTTATAAACTTTTGGCCTGGAGTGTATATGATGTAGTGTGCAAACAGAGCTCCATTATAGATGTCATTTTAACATCGCAAATAACCGTAGTTATATATGTATCCGTTTTTTTTCAAAGGATCTCAGGATCAGGTCGTCGTTTGGACGCGGAAAAAAAATATTTTCGATACTGCGTAACTGCATGTCATCCGAGTTCAATTCTCAATTGAAAAGTTTGGAGCATGGACTGTCGAGAGAAGCTGATCGTCCTGTGCAAAGACAATTGACCGCAAGATCGCAGTTATCGAAATTGTTCTTTAAAATGCGAACCAAATGGAAGAAGGTGAGAGGCAATGACAAATTTTTTATTAAAAAAATGAAAATTGGGTAAACATTGATTTCTCATTCACCGTTCGCACAATAGACCAATCAGAAGATTACGGAGCCGAAGACTCATCTTCATAAGACTGTTCTTCAAATGTATCTCGAACCGCACCTGGTCGCAGTCGTGGTCGGCTATCGTTGGACTTCGCTACATCAAGCCATCGTTCAAAGCGTCGGAAAATGGAAAAGCTTCGCAAAAAATATACGCCTGCACAATTATTACAAGCAACAACAATGAATTTTCGGTCTTCTGGAAACTTGGATTCTGCAAAAGTTATACGAGATGTTACTGCTTCACCAATGAGAACGATACGGTACAGAGCAGCGTTTGCGAAAACATCTAATGCATAGCAAACGATTTCGGCGGATGAAGCACTATCAGATAAAGTTGAAAGAAAACTGACACAACGTCATCAAAAAGAGATCGAAGATAGTAAATTTTCAAGTTTATACGAGCTACGACTCCGTGCAAGTAGCCTAGAAGCTCTGTTATGCGCCTCCATCCAGCATCACCGTCACCGAAACTAGTGCGGACATAAAGTTACAAGGCTTACTAGATCTCACTAGCGAACGTCTCTTGCTCTTGGAGAGATTTTTTTAAATCACTCAATACCCAGCGTATCACAGCCGAATTGATATGGAAGTGGGGATGCAATGGAAGTTCAGGCCAGAGTGAATATAAGCAATCATTCAGCGATGACTCTGCTTCGGACGCACATATATTTCTTACGTCGTTCGTTCCTCTTCGACTCGCCTTTTCTAATAGCGAATCTAACGAAAGCACCAACGAAGTCATATGGGAAATCGAAGGCCCTCATCACCCCGATTCTGCCGACCAATTAGACTGCAGTTCGTTCATGAAACTACTCAAGTGACTGAAAATGAAAAAAATACATCGATTATCAAATAGCTTTGCTGGAACCATTCACAAAGGTTGCAGATGCCTCTGTAATCACGATCAATTACAAAATGCTATTCACGATGATAGATGGTAAGGTGTGCAGCGCTGTGACATCAAAAACTTCAGCGATAAGGTGTAATTTGTGTAGTGCTACATCAAAGGACTTCAATGATATCGACAAAATTCTGAAACTGCCATTAATCGAGTTGAATTTGAGTTACGCTATGTCAACACTACACGCGTGGATCCGTATGTTCAAGTGTTTACTACATATTTCTGACAAATTACCCCTCAAAAAATGGCAAGCCCATCCGAAGAGTCAAAAGGCATCAGTTAAGCAACGAAAATCTGATATCCAAAACGGGTTGCGATCGAGCTTGGGACATGTGGTAGATCGACCGAAACCAGGTTATGGTAGCAATAACGATGGTAATACAGCCAAGCGTTTTTTCGAAAATTCACCGAAAGTTTCACTGATAACTGGAGTAAATGAACGGCTCATGGAGAAATTTCACGCGATTTTACAGGTGATATCCAGTGGAAGAAATATCGATGTAGAAAAGCACAAGGAATACGCATTGGAAACAGCAAGGATGTATGTAGCCGAATACCCGTGGTATCATATGCCACCAGCAGTGCATAAGCTGTTGATGCACGGTTCACAAATAATTGCTTCCGCATCTTTGCCAATCAGGCAGCTATCGGAGGAAGCCCAGGAAGCCCGGAATAAAGATATAAAAAAATATGGAGAGGGATTCTCTCGCAAATGCTCCCGAGAAACGACGATGCAAGATGTCCTGAACCGGTTGCTGGTATCCTCAGATCCATATATCTCGAGTTGAAGGGAACTTCCAGCGAAGAAGGACAAAAACTATCGACTGATGCTCTGCGGCTGATATCCTGTAGCGACGCAGAAGATGATTCAACCGGGGAACTGCCCATATCCGAGAGCGAGGAGTATGACTCCAATTGAGTTTTAATACAATTTTTTTGAATGAAAGTAATTATCATAATCAATCGTTACCAAAATGTCTCAAATTTTGTTCATAGTCAACCCAAAAACTCCTTCAGTATTTTTCAGCCATTTCTAACCAGTATTTCTAAAACCGAACGAGGATATCTCGGACGCCATTTTGTTTTTGGAAATTACATAATCAAATTCATATTCAGCGACCCCAAAAACGTATCCTAGCCAACTTTCGGCCATTTCCAACCAGTATTTCTGAGATCAAATGACGATATCTCGGCCGCTATTTTGTTTTTGAAAATTTCGATGCCAAATTCGCAATCAGCGACCCCAAAAACCACAAAATACCAAATTTGGTACAGTTCTAATCTTTCCCTGAATTGTGGCCGCGATTCGGCCGAAATCCCCCACAATGCGATGGAACTGCGATGGCACGGAGCGTTGTCGTGTTGCAATATCACACGTTCGTGTCTCGTGTCCCATTCTGGCCGTTTATCGAGCAATGCGTGGTTCAAATTGATTAGTTGTTGTCGGTAGTGATGCCCATTGACAGTTTCGCCCGGTTTCAGCAGCTCATAGTACACGATTCCTTTCTGGTTCCACCAAACGCAGAGCATTGTCTTTTTTCCGAAGCTATTCGGCCGTGCCGTCGATGTTAACGCTTCGCCAAGTGAAAGCCACGATTTTCTGCGTTTGGGATTCTCGAAATATATCAATTTTTCATCGCTAGTAACAAATCGATGCAGGAAACTCTTTCTGTTCTGCCGCAATCTCAAAATTTCGGAAGTGGCTCTTCGATTTTCCACTTGTCTCTCAGTCAACTCATGTGGCACCCACTTTCCTTCCTTATGAATTTTTCCCATGGCGTGCAAACGTTTCGAAATAAATTGCCGAGTTACATTTAATGCCTCGGCAAATTGATCTTTTGTTTGAGTGTCATCTTCATCCAATAACGCTTGCAGATCGGCGTCCGCAAATGTTTGCAGTCTTCCCGAGCGCTCCTTGTCCCGTTTCAAAATCGCCATTTCTGAAACGCTTGAACCAATCTTCATACGTTATTTTTTATGGTATACGTTCGCCGTAGGCCTCCTCAAGTAATCGATGTGCTTCAGCTGCTGTGTTTTTAGGTTGAAGCAGAAAAGCAATGCTTCCCGCAAATGCTGTTTATTTGGCACAAAGTTTGACATTTTCGAGGGTAGAAAAAAGGTCATTGTGTTGCGATATTTGTTTATATTACGACTAAGTATTCTTAACAGATGTCCAAGCTATAAAGGCACCCAATTTCAGACCTGTATGCCGACTACATGTGTCGCTAGCGCCATCCATGTCTGAAACCCGGGAACTTAGTTGTGACTTAGTAGAAGGATATATTTACCTTTCATTATATTCACGGCATTATATTACTATTGTAAAATTTAATTAAATACGATCGATGAAAATAAATAATAAGCTGCAATGCTTTTTATATTGCAGGATTTTGCAACGTCGCAAGAATTTAGACAGTCTTCTGGGTCTGTACACAGCCTTTCGAGATAGTCGTTCACAAGCTATCCTGACGTTCTATACCTCTTTTTAAATATTCCGAGATGCTTCGGTGATAAATCCACTGTTTAACCAAATATGGCTATTAGTATTTTGCAGACCTTCGCTATCGCCTACAAACAGTTCCTACTAGGTGCGCAACTAAGTTCCCGAGTTTCACACATGGATGGCGCTAGCGACACATGTAGTCGACATACAGGTCTGAAATTGGGTGTCTTTATAGCTCGGACATCTGTTAAGAATACCCAGTCGTAATATAAACAAATATCGCAACACAGCGACCTTTTTTTCGAACCTCGAAAATATCGGAATGTTTACATTTTCGTGGTGGTAAATTAGGAACCTAGCAATTAGCCTTGGATCATTTTACTACGATCATACAAATTGCGCACTGTGTGATGCCAGAAGACAATACGATCAATTTACACAATCGACATACCTACTTTAAATCCACCGCAGCAACAACAATAATAATAATCATTATGATGACGATGATGCTCCATAACTTGCCCATAATGGTACCGATATTTATGATTTATATATGGTTGATAAAAAAGTTTTGTCGCAATAATTTCAATATAATTTATTTATTTCTATATCTTATACAAAACATTTATAATCAACAATATATTCGGCATCGGTTCCTATGAGGCGACCATCTAGTTGGCAACTAATTTATTCCCTTTGCCCAAAACTGCGGCGGCTGAGACTCAAAGAAATTTGAAACATCCCTTCTGGGATCGTCGACGTTTTTGAAAGTTTTATTCCTCAAATATGCCTTCAAATGTCTGAACAAATGGTAGTCAGATGGCGCGATGTCGGGAGAGTATGGTGCATGAGGAACGGTATTCCAGTGAAGCTCAGTGATTGTTTTGTGGGTTTCCTTTGCGACATGGGGTCTCGTGTTGTCGTGGAGAAGGTGCACAGTCGCGCGTCTTGGCCGTTTTTCGCTTATAGCTTTTGCCAATTCCTGGAGATTCTCGATGTATCGTGTAGAGGAGATCGTCTTGCCTACAGGGAAAAAATTGTGAAACAGCATTCCCTTTGCGTCCCAGAAACAGCACAACAAAATCTTTTGCGAGTGACGATCAGGTTTCGGTTGGTGTGGCGGTTTTTCTCCGATAGGAAGCCAGTAGGCGAGACGCGTTTCGTTATCATACAAGACCCAGCTTCCATCTCCCGTCGCAAGATCTTCTAAAAACTCCTTGCGATGATGGCGAAGCAGGAGAGACTGGCAGATGGTCAAGCGGCAAGTCTTATTGGCGGCGGTGAGACGGTGTGGTATCCATTGAGCTAGAACCTTCCTGTATCCCAAGTTGTGTAAGTGATTTACTATTGACGGTTGGGTGCAGCCAAGTTCTCTTGCTAGCTCGTGCGTACTTGCTTCCGGTTTTTCTTTGATGCAGCGGAGTAATGCGTCTTCATCGATGGTCGACGGTCGTCCGGAACGTTCCTTATCTTCAAGGCTTGTGTCTCCAGATTTAAAACGATTGAACCAACGCTGGACTGTTCGATGAGACACTACGTTCTCGCTGAATGCATCCTCAATATTTTTAGCATTTGTGCTTGCGTTCGTGCCGCGCCGCCACTCGTAAAATATGATCGCTCGAAGTTGCTCCCGCGAGATCGAAACCATTTCTGTCCACTAGAACGCGCGCTCGTCCTTTTATACCCTGTCACGCGGAAGAGTAGAAAACATTCTAGAATATTCTCGACATAGCTCGATGTCATATTGCGTCAATACGTAAAAGAACATTTTTAAAATTCTTGCGACAACACTTTTTTATCAACCTAATATTAAGTAGAATCTAGAGAAGTCAGGGAAAGAACGGAAAAGAAAAAACAGTATTTTCAACAAACGATTCACATATGAAGCGTCATTCGTGTCTGTATGATATAGTATGCAAGGTCAACAGGATTGATTGAAAAAAATAAAAAGCGACGACGGGTGCAATGAAATTTCAATTTACCGCGAGCTGTATACCAGTACTACTAGGCAGGCCAGTTTCCGTACGACGAAATTGTGAACACTTTAAAAATAAAATTGATTATCATTGCTATTATTGATGGTTGAGGTGTATGATTATTTTGGGAGCAATCTACAATAGGCGACAACAACCGGCGTGATGGTCTAGTAGTTACCGTGCATGCCTTTGAATCAGCTCATCGGGAGGTAGTGGGTTCGAATCTCAGTCTCGTGGTCTCGAAGAAAAATAAATAGGAATTTAACGTGGCTACTGTTCAACGTGCATGCCGCGCACACAGACGGATATGCGTGTGTGTGTCGTGTGTACGACTCTAGTCAGTTATTTATTTCTCGGCGAAACGCGACTAGCTCTGAAACTAGCAAGCGAACGTGGGGCCGGCTCTATTGGTAAAGGTTTTGTGCAGTTTGGCAGAAACGCCAAGGTGAACGCGATGCAGAGGAGGAAGTTGGCTGTGATCGCAATGTGGGGATGACTAGTAGATTATGGTGAGGAATGTAATAAGGGGTAAGGTCCTGTACAATGAAATCTACAATAATCATAATTAATAATAAACCATAGACTACTGCATTGCCTTTCTGGATAATATTCTTTATTTTGACGCGGCTTACTCCGTTCGATAAGCCCCGACACTTACTCCTATGTACCTTGATTTTCTTCGTTTCTACATTTATAATGTATACCATATTACAGCTTTTCACTCGAAACAAACAATTCACCATAAACCATACAAACTAGACTTTTTGCAATCTTTCATCATAATATTCACGTATTTACTTTTAATGTCGGCCTTTCTTCAGAAATTTTGCATCCATCAATTGAAGATTTTCCATAGTAGCATAATTTTTCATAAAATTATATTTCTTTCGGCGGTAAGCTCTTCCGCCGCAAGTGCTTCGAAAGGCTCATTTGATCTTTTAGCAGATTGATACGACCAATTCAAGAACATAATATTACGGTTATCTTGAATCATACTTGCCTGTCCATAGTTATTATATCGTTATGTACTGGGTGAAGTAAAAATGAGTCCAAATTCAACAACTTTTTAAAATTATTTTACATAAACAAATAGATTAATTATTTTTGTAGTGAGTTTATTGGAACTTTGTAA
Source organism: Ophion costatus (assembly GCA_951751655.1). Classification (NCBI taxonomy): domain Eukaryota; kingdom Metazoa; phylum Arthropoda; class Insecta; order Hymenoptera; family Ichneumonidae; genus Ophion; species Ophion costatus. The sequence goes on along the minus strand of OX632358.1, from coordinate 7,649,647 downwards.
CATTTGTTATATCTGCTTGAAAATGACGAAGGATAGCGAATTCCCGTCAGTATTTAAAGTTATCATCTTTCAAAGTACCCTAAATAACAGTATCAAACCTCATAGAATGATCTGCTTTATTTCACGATAAATTATCGGCCCGGAAGTTTTACCATTATCATAAAAATAAAACACCTTCATTGAAAAATAGCGAGGATATATAGTTCGATATTATTTTCAATCGAATATTGTAAGATGTAATGGTTGAATTTAAGCAAGAATACAAACGAACCCAATTATTATTCCTTACGTGAAAGCAACTGGCTTTGAATTAGAGATTTCGTTTACTCCACCTTTTATACACAAGAGTCTCTATACAATCTTTGCGACCTGATTGAGCCATTACCAAATAGATGGTAAAGGGACGACCAAAAAAAATATGAATGCCTTATTATGACTGACAATTCGGCAATCAGTGCAACTAAAACCAAAACATAACCTTTCGGAATTCTTTAATGCTCATGCGTCTGCTAATCCGCTCTCTCGTCGATCATCATCTGCACATGACATGGATTTTCATTTACACCCACCATAAGACACAAATAAGCCTTTAGCGACAGTAAAGTAGCGAATTTGCCGAAGCACAGTTTTTCAAAATTGAAACTAGGCAACGTTATGCCTTGTTACTATTTAAATAAGTAATTTTCAACTGAATACGAAACACTATAATGTCCGAAATTTTCATTACGAGAATTCAAATATTATACTACACTCTCCTCTATTATCGTTGAACTCGCTCAAAAAGTCACGAACTTGCACTTAATTATTTTGCATTTTAATCAGAAAATAGTTCTTCGAATCATGAAATATTGAAATTACAGAACTACAATACAACGAATTAATTTGGTTGAATCAGTAAACAAAAGATGCCGTGAACAGCCCATTGCAAAAAAATAATGGCAAGCTTTATGAACCAATGTGTCATATTTACTCACATTATTAAATACGTGTTATAGTTCTTTCACATTGTTCTTGTTCTATTCGCCGTTCCTACAGATCATCTCGAATCTTTACAATTAATACAAAGTGAATATGTCAATCATCATCTTTGAAATTACTAAGAGGTCAATGATAATACAATTAGGAATTCATGTATTCGTATTCCCATCCACGAATGGGTACGAAAGTTTCCTTGATAGATTGTGGCGATGCCCAGCGCAGAGCATAGTGGGGTCCGCCGGCCTTATCGTTGGTGCCGGACATCCGGCTTCCGCCGAAAGGCTGTTGGCCAACAACCGAGCCGGTGGATTTATCATTCACGTAAAAATTTCCCGCTGAGTATTTCAGCTCTTCCAAAGCTGTTTTCGCCCAGTTCCTGTAATGAAATATTGTTATGAAAAAAAATAAGTGTTAAAGTGAAGATAGATGGGATCGTTTAATTTCCCTACGTCTATACAATACCATTATCCCAATAGTTTAATTTCTCTACGTCTACCCAAGGAGTGCTATATGCCCACTGATCGAAAGTGTGTATGTGGGTGTGTGTGTGTGTATGTGCGCGCGCGCCTTCGTGCGTGTGTGTGATCGTGTCCCTCTTATCTCTGCCACCCGCAATAACTCGGTAATTATCGACGTTGCAAAAAAATGTTTTACACAAAAGTTGTACGGTGTAAAGGGAGCCATTCAAGGCGATTTTTTTTATTTCGGTGGAGGCGCTCACGCCCAGTGAAGGTCACCTCCACTTTTTTTAATGGTATGGTACATTTTTTTACCATCTTGTGGAGCACCTCAAGCCGCATAAAAAGCCTTAGGGGTCAAAGTCGTTCAAGGTCAGTATCGATGCGAATCGGATCTATACCAAAAATATTTTTTAATTTATATTTTATTTCAATGATGTTCAAAATGACCTCCACGAGCCTTCAAAAATGTTTGCAGTCGGATAGTCAGACACTATTCCGATCATTGAATGCTTTCCGGAGTGACGCTGTTACACGCATTGATGATGCGTTCTCGCATGTTCTCCGGTGTTGTGGGCATATCTTGATAAACTTTATCCTTTAACGTCCCCCATAGAGAAAAATCGAGTGGAGTTACGTCCGGTGATCGAGGA
>OX632358.1:7627558-7642558 GCA_951751655.1 Ophion costatus | reverse complement strand
ATCATTTCAAGAAAAAGTGCTGCAGAATCGCATCGAATGCTTGTCACAGCTTACGGTGAACATGCTCTTGGTAAGACACAGTGTTACGAGTGGTTCAAAAAATTCAAAAGTGGTGATTTTAACGTGAGAAACGAAGAGCGTGGGAAACCACCGAAAAAGTTCCCAGACAACGAATTGCAAGCTTTATTGGATGAAGATGATACTCAAAGTCAACAAGAACTCGCGGATCAATTGAATGTGACACAGCAAGCGGTCTCCATTAGTTTTTATCATTTTCAAACAACAGTCGTGTATTTTTGAAAAACAAATTGCGGTTTCATACTTCTACACCTGGTATATATGCGAGCGTGCATGCGGGCGCGCGCGCATGTGTAGCATAGACAAGTAGTATGTAGAATAATTTATTTAATAAGCAAAATTTAAGTGGAAGTGTATTCTCATAATCAAACTTACATATCTTGCGTGAATATAGCGCCTGTGAGAGCGTATGGCGTTGAACTTTCGACAAGTTTCATTGTTTCCCTCAATTTTGAGTCTTTGAAAACGTAGACGGTTAATATCGGCCCAAATATTTCTTCAGTCATCATTTTCTCGAGTGGGTCTTTTGATTGAACAATCGTTGGCTCAATGAAGTAACCACACCTAAAAACAAAAATATCATTATTAGGAATCCTCGTCTTACTTTATAAGATGCCGCTTTTTCTCTGGTCCTGATCTTATGTACATCTAGCTACACATGAAGTACATATTTTGGAGGTCTTATATGATATTATATGATATAGGTGTTTGATTTCATATAATACAGATATTGTATGGCCTGTAACTATGTAGATTTTAGCTACATATAATAACTTTGAGTTATTATAGAGGATCCGGGCCGCATCTAGAATGACCTTGACGTTGACATGTATTGTAGTGTTGAATATAACCGGTGTGCTGGTCTAGTGGTTAGCGTGCTATCCTCTGAACCAGCACATCGGAACGTTGCGCGGTTTGAATTTCTGTCTCGTAGTCTCGAAGAAACATAAACATGGGCGTGTGTATATAAACATGTAGCCCGTGATTCATTTCACGACGAAACGCAATAATAGCGCCCAAACTGGAAAGCGAACTTGGGACCGACTATTTTAGTGTATGGATTCCGCAGTTACGTGTGCCCATGGTAGATATGTCCTGGTGAATAAGACCTTTAAGAACTTTAAAAAGTTTTAAAAGGACGCTAAGTAAAAAACATTCTTCCGAAACCATTATTGCTTGTTTGACCGTATACAAAAATCTGATTTAACTGAAAATATTTTTTATTTCAATTCATATATTTTATATGTTAAAAAAAAATATTTCTATATCTTTTATATATTTTTCAACTGACATGTACAAAAAAGTGAAGCAAATTTGTATATAATAGCCAAGAAAATTGATTAGAAATGTTGTACACAAAATTGTCAAACCTTGAGAATAATATTTGTCCAAATATTTTATTTTCATTTAAAAAATCATATAATTATTATAACATAAAATTAATAACTCCATTGTACAAATTATACAACACACATCTACACTGAAAATGCTGTGGAACGACTTGGAGTGCATGGTTAAGAAAAAAAAGCTCGGGAAAGTACACAAATTTCCATTTCTACTGCCTACATAAGCAACTTTTACGGCCGTGTTATTTTTAATTGCAACATCGCAACATCAACTGCCAGGGTTATTAGCAATGCGAGCTCGTGCCTCTTGCGCCGGTGTGATTCGGGCGGGTTAACATTGGCAACGTTATCGGTGTATACACGGAGTAACACAATTTACGTCACCCTGTCAGAACTACGTTACGTCTACCACTGATAAATATTCGACTGTACTTGAACAAACCATCGAATATAGCACTATAAGGGTCAGCGGTAATGCGGAGATATTTATTTTTCCACCAGCAAGACGGCGGCACTGTAATTCGACCCTCAAACTTGCCGATGCTGTGGCTTGAAAACAGATATTCTGCCCATTAAACCAAAGTCTAAGCGACAAAATATATGTTTCGTGCAATGAATAATAATTGTATAATAGAGAAAAAAGTTTATTTTTATATAGCATATTAAATTATGCAAACAAAATAAGATTTCACGTATCGTGCGGTCTAGTACGGATCAAATCAATGCTTTAATCCGCACTCAGCAAGATTATACATTGGATTTTGACTTGCATAACAAATTTCGGCTGTTGATGTTTATTCAACCTGAAAGTTAAGTAGTTAGGAACACGAAATCCTGCGTCGAGCTTTTTTTCTTAACCATGCACGCCAAGTCGTTGCACAGCATTTTCAGTGCACTTGTGTGATACATACTCTGTACAGTTATATAATAGTGATATCAATTTTATGTTATAATAGTTATATGATTTTTTTAATGGAATAAAATATTTCTAAAAAGCATTATCCTTAAAGTTTAACAATTTTGTGTACAACATTTCTAGTAAACTTGCTTGGCTATTTTATATAAATTAATATCACATTTTTTGTACATGTCAATTGAAAAATATAAAACAGCCATTGTTTAAATTCAAATGAAAAATATTTTCAGTTAAATCAAACCGGTGCGATGGTTTAGTGGTTAGCGTGCTTGCCACTAAACCTGCGGACCGGGAGGTCTCGGGTTCGAATCCCAGTCGCGTTTATTTCGTCGTGAAACGTTTTCCTTCGTCATTTCGCGGCGAAATAAGACTAGTTCCACGACTGGGGGGCGAACTTGATGAACGGCTGTACTGGTATAGGTTTTCCGGAGTTTTCCTATACCCATGACAGAAATGTCATAATGAATATGATACAGAGGGGGAAGTCGGCTGCGGCCGCAAGGAAGGGGGAAATAGAGACAAAAAAGTGAAGAAAGGAGTGTTAGAATAAGAAACAGTGGAGAAACGAAACAGTCACAGTGGAGGAAATGATAGGTAGAAAAAGCGAACAGCGTGTACCTTAGGAAAAAACAAATTAAAAAGAAAAAAAAATATTTTCAGTTAAATCAGATTTTTATACGGTCAAAAAAGCAATAATTTTTTCGAAAGAATTTTTTTACTTGGCGTCCTTTTTTCACCTTTTTAAGTTTTTCAAGGGGATTTCATATCTTTTAGAAAGGGGGAAAATCCTTTTTTCGTTTAGCTTCAGTCTAGAGAGTAAATTTCGAATATGTCTGGAGAAACAATACGTATATAGTTTCAAATCCGTATTGGGCAGGGACAAGTATTTTAAGTTATTTAAATTCGTCGGAACCTATGAACTCGCACCCGTAGCATTAGTGGCATCATCAATAGTTCTCAAACGATTTATTACCTCTTCATTATGTTGAACAAATCAAAGAACATCTATATTAACAAAATCGTTTAAGAAATTTTTATTAAATTAGTTAATAATCCAAGCATTCAGCTTATACCTTATCACGTTATTATCACTGACATCGAAGACAAATATATCCAAGCGATTTTTTTAATAGTTCTTTATTACAAAATGATACGCAAAATCTAATAGAATCGAACAGAAGGTTACTGAAAACAGAACACACCGTTTCTGACACCTTGTAGACCAATTACAGAATGTTTTTAATGTAAAAAAAGACTTCACTCCTTATAGTTATTAAATCGATGTGCTAGCAGGGTAATTTACTAGCTCCAGTTAGTGAATTATTTCTTTAACACTCATACCTTGGATTCATTTAGATAATAGATCTCGTTGACCCTACTTGGGGCCGCTAAAAGGCATATGAATTTGTTATTGTCTTCCAATTTCTAGTTCGCAATACCCAAAGATGTACTTTTTTTGCCTGAAGGATTTAAGAGAAATCAATATTTTTATCCTTTCGACCCTTAAACCTCTAATAATTTTTTTCGTTACGTATGTTTGACGAGAAAGCGTCGTCAAATTAACTTTTGGCCCTGTAGAGGGCAGTTTATTTGACAGACTCGAAGAGCTTTTTGAGGTTAACACAAACGAGACAAAGCCTGCGTAAAGTTGACTTTAGCCCTAAGAAGAATCGATTATTTTATATTGCACAAACGGTCTAACCCTCGTAAGAGGTTAGATCCGTAAACACAATTGTAAAACTGTTTATGTATATTAATAATATGGATATATGTACATCAAAAGAACGTCAGCTGCCAGGCGGTGTGAGAAAACGGGGGCGCTACGTCGTTTGCGGAAAGAATTATTTTCCGAATGAACAATTTTCCGAACACAGTTTATCGGACTGATAATTTCTCATACACGATTTGCCGAATGCTCAATTTTTCTCATACAACATCCCGAATGGACAATTTGCCGATGGATGTTGTTTCAGGGTGAACGAACAAATTAGACATGAATCGAATAACTCCAGTTTTGAATAATTAATATTGTTAGTCATCTTGCATCATCAATCGAGGCAAATCCTTCGTGGAACTTATTTTTTACGTTAGCCAATCGTAGGATTTATTTCGCTGTATCATCTTGCATTAAAAATCTTGCTATTTCTTTTAGTTTGCCTCGCTGAATTTTTCAAAATTCAACGTTAAATTATACTTTCGATTAGAAAAGTACCCATGTTAGTAAAGATACTTGAATACTTGAATAAAGATGACCGAATACTTAAACTATTATAAACCTATGAAATTATTAAATTAATTATTAAATAAAAATTGGTATTCTTTTGGTTTGTTTGGATTTGGGATTGGTTGGGTTTGGGCTTATTTGAGTTTGGGCTTGTTTGGGACACGTTGATTCGAAGAAAAGTTCATTCGGCAAATTGTTTATCCGGGAAATTGTCTATTCGGGGAACTGTCCATTCGGGATATTGTATTCGAGGAAATTTTCATTTCGGAAATAGTTTATTCGGTAAATTGTTTTCGTGAAATTGTTCTTTCCTAAAATTGTATTTGAGACATTTTTTATTTTACAAATTATATTCGGGAGATTGTCGTGTGGCCAATTGTTTTTCGAGAAACATTCCGCAAAGCGCACTGCGTATGTCAGGGCTACGTCTCGAGGCTGCGCAGAGCGTCTAATATAAAACGCTCCTACTGCGCTGCTGAGGAAAGGAGATGAGTGATACTTAAAAGGAGGTATGTAGTATGTTTACGATACGGCCGAATGACTTTATTCGATTCTACAAATCGACGAAAGTCGAATAATTTGAGTGGTCAAAAAATTGAAATTCGAAAGTCGGCCGAATATTATGAAATCTCAAGATTGAGTAGACGCATCTAAAACTGACCCAAACAAAATCGATAGGAAGAATACACATTTCATTACTCGGACACTTCGCGTAGTAAAAAATATCAACTTGTTTCGAACAGATGCAGTTAGAGAGATTGACGTGGAGCTAAGATACGGTATGCGTTGCGATGATGAATAAGAATATTAAGTTCAAGCTACTTTGGGTGACTGACTTCAACGAGTGGTAATGGAACAGTGACTTCTTGTAGGATACTTCTTTCCAAAGTACAAATTACGAGAAGTTTCTGGAGGAAGGGGTGCATGTCCGTGATGCAGTTTCCTTAGGGATTGGTTAATCGGTCTATGTGGGTGGTTGAGACAGGGTAGGAGAAAGGACTTCTAGCTCGTTATTGGGTCACAGTTTCGATAAACGCAATCGCTGTTCTGTTTTCGATAATTGAGTTGAACGCAGGTGTTTTCTGTGGTCTAGGTTTACGACCACTGACGTATTTCGATTCCGGTGAGTTTTCCTTAAAGAGTTGTTTGGGTCTCAAGATAAGGGATTATCGCTTGGTGGAGTCCCTGTGTTCTTTTTCTGTTACAGTGTTATGGGGACCTTTCCGGACTGCACGTATATTTCTTCATTTAAAGCCGGCTGCGTTCTCGCGTGTGGAAGAATGCGGGACGCAGGCTTATTATTGATAGGTTACATTTCAGTGTCTAAAGAATGCCTAAGACTAAAGCAAATATAAGGATCCGTCGAAAAAAGAGAGTGCCACTATCGCCCGTATTGGTGATTGTTCACGATTTTCATGGAAAATCACATCGGCCCCGCATCTTGGCCGGGCTCAAAAGAATTTATAACAGAAAGCGAGAAAAGGAAATACACTGTGCGCATTTGGTCGCGACGCGACACTTGGCCACTTATCTGGAATCGGCAAAAACCGATGGACAATTTTCTGCCGATTTTTTTCGTACGTGTATAAAAAAAAATCGATTGCGTTTTTATAAGTTGATGTATTTTGACGCGCCGAATACGAATTAACCATTCATTTGCCCCGAAAACCTCTATTGATATTTAACAAGAGTCAACACTTTGCGAATAGGCGTTTTTCACCCGTTACCGGCATAACTTTGGCTTCCGGCAAAACTTCGGTAATTTTCGTGATTTTTTTCCAAACGGCGTTGTATATATGTGATTTTTTTTCCAATGCGCGCTCTTGCCGTATTGGTATTTTTCGGTTTCACCTTCATTGTTCGACGCACGGTATTATTGTACTCAGCAATATTGTCCAGAATATCCATCCATTTGTGACTTCCGCGAAGACTCAATTGCATCCACATTTTATTTTTTAACGTTCGATTCGAAACGCATGCAGTTAGATGTTCTTAAATTGCTATACGTTGAGCACATATGAATATTGTATTCATTCACAAGGGCTTCGAACTGAGAATTATTTTTTTTTTTCTACCATCAACTTACAAATGCGTGGGTACACGTTCCTGAACGCATCAACGCGCACGCTCAGGGTAATTTGGAGATATTGATAACGATCAGGAGGAATTTATGTTGTGAATTTTGCTTTCGAGTAGGTTTATGTAGCCCCCGCTCGAGAGTTCGTTTATTGTCGTCCATTCTCCAGAGTCATTAATCTCGTATCGAATTGGACAATACTATTCTAGTGGTGAAATACCAAATCTTACCGCGTTTTAGTACCCTTACGAATATCATGCAATTTTATTAACAAAGCTTTCAAATTAACGTTACTCTATTCTCCCGCATCATCCATGTTAACGGACAACACCACTGTGACGGCTTCAAAAAATCGATTTTTTTTAAACCATCTAGAAAAATCTAAAATACATTTAAGATTAAGATGCCGTTGGACCCAGGTCGAAAAAATAATTATTTTCGGAGATATTGAATATTTTGTGGAGCGGTGCATCGCTCCGTAACGCTCGGGGTCCCGCGCAGCTGCGGGCCTCAGGGTCGGCAGGTATATCGAATAGCGATCCATACGACGGTTTCGAGATTTGAAAAAAAGAGTGCATCGATCATGTCCAAAAACGTATGGGGACGCGCCTCCGCGAATTCGTGAAAAAACAAAAAGGATTGTCTGGCAGAGAAAAGCTCACCGGAAAATTGATTGACGAATTGAGCACATATACGGCTTGGCTATTCGGAGGAACAGCAATGATGTTGAAAAAATGAGGAAGGCAATTTGGGCAACTATCAAACATAAAATATCCACAGATAGTGAGCCACAATATGACGATTGCCCAGAGGGAACCGCGTCGTGGGGCTCGTGGCAGCGAGCGGTCGCAAGCGGTAATATTTCTGAATATCGCCATAAGCCGCCTCTTCCTGAGGAAGTATTGGAGGCAATTACGCCAGTCTTCGAAAATTTGAGCAGAGACGATTTGCTGCAGCGTTGTTTGGGCGGCTTCGCGCAAAACAACAACGAAAGCTACAACAAATCAGTTTGAGCAATAGCCCCCAAGTGTCAGTCCGGGAGCAAAAAAATCGTCGATATTGCAGCTGATATCGCGGTATTATTATTCAATGATGGCCTGAGAAGCCTCATGAAAGTTTTGGAGACGTTGGGGATAACTATCGTCCCAAATTGTTTCAATTTTTGCGTTGAAACCGATGCAGCGCGGATCGAGCTGGCGGAGCGCTCGCTCACAGACGCTGCAAAAGAGGCAAGAAGAGCCTCTACAAGTTCGAGAAAAGATGCTAGGGACAATGATTTGCTTCTTGAAGGCCAGCTATATGGTGCCGGCATTGCTGATTAAAGGTAAAAAAAATTTTTTTCAATTTATCGCATAAATTAACAAACCTAAACTTTGAACGCGTTTTTCTCAAAACCACTTTTTTGAGTGCGGCACGCAGCAGAATTCGAGCAATTTTTATGCGATCGAATTCAAATTTGGACTGCATCAATAAAACTAGATTATCTAAAGAAGTACATAGCATTTTTTTCATATCTCAATAATAAAAAAAGTTATAGCCTATTTTCGACGAGAAATTTTGCTCGAAAATCGTCCTTTAATTTGAAAAGCGTGCCTATTTTTTAAAAATCAATATTTTTTCAAATCCCTATGTACTTCTCTTCAAAATATCATATTATCAACGAAAACACTCGGTATTTTTTTTCAGATCGTCTTTGAAGAGAGTTTTGCTGCGTGCCGCGAACCCCTGCAGAGGCAACAGTACCTGAGCGGGAGCTTTCCCAGCGTCACCATGGGGCGTAAAAAATTTGAAAATGTTTTTTTTTTATGTATCTTCAATAAACAACGAACAAAACAGAAAAAAAATTCGAATATCTCTTTTTTTCCACAAAAAAAAAATTATTGAAAAATGGCAAAAAACAGGGGGTCACAGTGGTGTTGTCCGTTAAATCCCAACACCAGGCCGACCGCATGGACCTCGATTATTGGCCACAAAACCTTTATTTAGCTGTTGTCCACACATCAACACTCATCTTGCAAATGTGTAAAAATTGCAGTCAGCATTGTATTGATCAATAATTCCAGCCGCTTGCAGTTCTTCGATAGACACACGATTTCATTGCAACGCGACGAGTTGCCCGCTCCTTGAGGAGGTGTCCGAGTTGTCCCAGTGATTATAGTCAAATTGCATTTTGTCTAGCCGCCTTAAACTTTCGCATATGTGTCCCATATGTGTGCGATGATGAATTATTTTCGCGACATAAATCTTAAATTTGGGTTGTCCTCCCGCCGCACTACTCCGCTGGGCTTATAATTATTTTCGTATGTGTTTGTGGTGATGATATCCTCACGGTTTTTAAAACTATTCCATTCGAGCAGACCGACGTTTGGCAGTTTTTTTAATAGCACGTTCGTTAATCTGACCGTTTTCGAATAATTGTTGTCTCCCATACGAATATGCTGAGAGTAAAAAATTATGCGAGCATCGCCGATAATACGCTCGGCATTTGCGAAAATGCGTACACCGTGGGAGGTATCCCGGGGATTCTTTGTTCCCGTACGTAATAATAGGAGATATTTTGTTATCAATTCGTCGACAGAACGTGGTGAATCATAATTGTCATGATCACCATCATCATCAGCATCTTTACGTTCATACGCCGCTGTGAAAGTTGAATCTCTGGGTGATTCCTTCTTAACTTCACTCTCTTTATATGCAGTAGTTTCTGTCGTTTTTTCCTCGATTTTCTTTTTTTTTACCGACATCTTGTCTTAAACAAGCTTATCCAATAGTGTGACTATCGGTTTAAAGACATCCCGCATCGCCTGGTCAGCATGATCTTTGTCCATTTTATCATACGATGTTTCGGTCGAATTGCATCACTCGCTTGACAATTGACTATTTGCTGGAAACCATATCTTTTGCAAAAATTATTGACGCTGAGAACAATGCACGTGAGAGAGTCAACTCACGTCGTTGTCACTCTCGCAACAGAAATAATACTCGTGATGTTTGGATAAAAGGTGATCGTTCATAACATTTGATTTCTACTTAGAAAATAATTAAATCTCCATCTATCCCTCATTCATTCATACTACTGCCCTTGTCAGTCGTGATAAATGGATACTTGCTGAAATTCGAACACTGAGCATATATGTTTAAAACCTCTGTGAACTTGGCACCCGAGTATCTCTGATATCAATTTTTTTGTTGTGATTTCGGAAAGTTTTCGTTTATAGTTGATTGTAGTAAACTTAATTTCGATTGTAGTAGCGCAGAAAAAAAGGTTAGACCATAAAAAAACGGCATCCCCCGGGATAAAAAAAATTAGCATTTTTTTCATTCTAAATCGTTTGTAGTTGATTGTAGTAAACTCATTTTCGTTTGTAGTTGAAGGGTTTTTTTTTATTTTCCGAAAAAATGAAGATCGAAAAATGACACGACCGGCAACAATTTTCGCAGTGAACCCTAAATGCTAAGTAACATATGTCAGACATGAAAACCAAAAATTAAAATGACGACATTACTGAAATGCTATATTTCACGATTTATATAAACAGATTTTCCTTTGCATACACCGCAAAAGCAGGAAAACGATATATCCTATCGAACGGTAAGATAGATCGTTTGTAGTAGGAAGCTAGATAACTACAAACGACGCCCGCGCTTCTAAAGCGTTTGTAGTTGTTTGTAGTGCCGTCTTAATCGATTGTAGTTGCAGAGAAAGTAACTACAAACGAGGAAATCACCTGAAACTGATTTTTCCACGGATGTGGAAAGATATGTTCGCTTGTAGTAAAGGAGTAAGTAACTACAAACGACGCCCGCGCTTCTAAAACGTTTGAAGTTGTTTGTAGTTCTGTATTTATCGTTTGTAGTTATAGAGAAAGAAACTACAAACGAGGAAATTACCTGAAAATAATTTTTCGACGATTTTGGAAGGATACGTGCGTTTGTTATAGTAAACTAGGTAACTACTATAACTACAAACAAGGAAATCACGTGGAACTAATTTTTCAGCTATTTGAGAAGGAAATATTCGTTTGAAGTAATAAAGTAGGTCACTACAAACGACGCTCGCACTTCTCAAACGATTGTAGTTATTTGTAGTTCTGTATTTATTGTTTGTAGTTGCAGAGAAAGTAACTACAAACAAGAAAATGACGGAAAAATCCATTTTCAGCAATTTGAGAAGGAAATGGTCGTTTGCTGTAATAAAGTGGGTAACTACGAATAACGCCCGCGCTTCTAAATCGTTTGTAGTTGGTTATAGTTCCGTGTTTATCGTTTGTAGTTGTAGAGAAAGTATCTACAAAAGAGGAAATCACCTGAAAATGATTTTTCCACGATTTTGGGACGATATATCCGTTTGTGGTAATGAACTAGGTAACTACAAATGACACCGCGGCGTCTGGAACGTTCGTAATTATGTGTATTCCGTTTTAAACATTTGGTGTTGCAGAGAAACTAACTACAAACGAGGAAATCATCGGTAAATGGGTTTTCCACGATTTTCAAAGGAACGTGGAAGTTTGTAGTCGTAAACTAGGTAACTACAAACGACGCCCGCGCTTCTAAAATGTTTGTAGTATTTTGAAGTTCTGTATTTATCGTGTGTGGTCGCAGAGAACGTAAATGCAAACTAGGAGATTACCTGAAAATGATTTTTCCACGATTTTGGAAGGATATGTTCTTTTGCAGTAGTAAACTAGGTAACGACCAACGACCCCCGGGCTTCTAAACCGTCTGTAGTTGGTGTACTTCTATATTGATCGTTTGTAGTTGCAAAGAAAGTGTCTACAAACGAGGAAATAACCTGAAAATAATTTGTCAGCAATTGGAGAAGAAAACGGTTGTTTGTAGTAATGGAGTAAGTAACTGCAAAAGACGCTCGCCCTTCTAGAACGTTTGTAGTCGTGTGTACATCCATCTTAGTCGTTTGTTGTTGCAGAGAAAGGGACTACAAACGAGGAAATTGACTGAAAATAAGTTTTCAGAAATTTAAGAAGGAAATGATCGTTTGTAGTAAGAAAGTAGGTAACTACAAGGGACGCTCGCGCTTCTAAAACATTTGTAGCTATTTGTAGTTCCGTTTTAATCATTTATAGTTGAAGAGAAAGTAACTAGAAACGAAGAAATCACGTGAGAATATTTTTTCAGCACTTTGAGGAAGAAATGTTTATTTGTAGTAATAAAGTAGGTAACTACAAACGATGCCCGGGCTTCTAAAATGCATGTAGTTGTTTGTACTTTTGTTTTGATCGTTTGTAGTTGCAGAGAAAGTAACTACAAACAATAAAATCACCTGAAAATAATTTTTCAGCAATTTGAAAAGAAAAGGTTCGTTTGTACTAATGGAGTAAGTAACTACAATCGACCCCCGCGCTTCTATAACGTTTGTAGTCGTGTGTACTTACATTTTAGTCGTTTGTAGTTGCAGGGAAAGTAACTTCAAACGAGGAACCTAAATGAAAATATATTTTCAGCGACTTGAGAAAGCACCGTTCGATTGTAGTAATAAAGTACGTAACTACAAACGACGCCCGGGCATCTAAAACGTTTGTAGTTGTGTGTAATGCCGTTTTATTCGTTCTTAGCTCCAGAGAAAGTGACTACAAAGGAGGAAATCACCTGAAAATAAGTTTTCAGTATTTTAAGAAGGAAATGGTTGTTCGTACTAATAAAGTAGGTAACTACAAAAGACGCTCGAGCTTCTAATACGTTTGTAGCTATTATAAATTTTCACGTATTGTAATCAATTACGTGAAAATAATGTTTCACCAATTTGCGTAGTTATCCATTTTATTACTATAAACGAACATTGCGTTCCCAAACTGCTGAAAAATATTTTCACGTGATTACCTCATTTGTAGTTACGTTCTCTGCAGTTACAAACGATAAATTCGGAACTACACACAACTCCAAACGTTTGAAAAGAACTGGCGTCGTTTGTAGTTACATATTTTATTGCCACAAACGGACATGTCCTTCCAAATCGCGGAAAAACCTTTTTCAGCTGATTTCCTTGTTTGTAGTTACTTTCTCTATAACTACCAACGATAAAAACGAAAGTACACATAACTATAAACGTTTTAGAAGTGCGATGGTCGTTTGTAGTTACTTATTTTATTACTAGAAACGATAACTTCCTTCTCAAATTGCTGAAAACTTATTTTCAGGTGATTTCCTCGTTTATAGCAACTTTCTCTGCAACTATAAACGACTCAAATTGAAGTAAACACGACTACAAACGTTTTAGAAGCGCGGACGTCATTTGTAGTTACTTACATGCTCACTACAAACGAACATTTTCTTCTCACATTGCTGAACAATTGTTTTCGGGTGATTTCCTCGTTTGTAGTTACTTTCTCTGTAACTACAAACGGTCAAAACAGAAGCACACACAACTACAAACGTTTTGAAAGCCATGGCGTCGTTTGTAGTTACTTACTCCATTACTACAGACGAACATTTCCTTCTCAAATTGCTGAAAAAATATTTTCACGTACTTTCCTTGTTTGTAGTCACTTTCTCTGCAACTACAGACGATAAATACGGAACTACAATCAACTACAATCGTTTTAGAAGCGCGAGCGTCGTTTGTAATTACCTACTTTATTACTATAAATTGTAATTGCCTACTTTATTACTATAAACGATGTTCTTCAGAATGCTTTGCTTATTCGTTGAAAAATCCCGCGCTCACAAATCGCTTAAAATACGTTGAACCAGTTTTTCAGCGGCTTTACATTTGCATTGACGCGATTGTATTTTGGATTGAAGGAATGGTCAGAACATTCGAAGTTTGTGATTTTCGGCAACTTCTGCAGCGAAGGACAGTCTAGAGTCTCCAAGTCAACGACTTTTGTTGCGTGATCCGTGAATCTTGATAGCCATAAGTACTTTTTGAATCCCTTCGCATAGATGGTGGGAGCTCCTTGGAAGATGCCACGAATTATCCGTTCAGCTGCCACATATGGTATGCCGATATGATCCCATCGTATTCCATGAAATTTGCTCGTGGTGATTTACGTGACAATTTTAGATTTGCCCAATGAGGTTCTTCCACGGGCGATATTTACTTGTTTCACTGGATTCTTTTCAAATTTTCGACGATACAATGAATTTAATAAAACTAGATTAGATGATAATGTACGCGATAAGACTCCTCGAGGACTGACTTCGTCGGCAAATTTCTCTTTCCAATTGTTTGAGGGCCCTGACCGAAGTGACGAGCGGGCACGCTAGCCGCGTGACCTAATTTTCCCCCTCCACACAACGTGTTTCGGTGGGTATCGGTGGACGCGAGATAGATTTAAATGCTTCTTGTCGAATAGTTGGAAATACCGCGTCGCTGGCATGCGGACATTCATCGACTCCCTTGGTCGATATGATCTCGCTCGCTTCGAGTGGTTGTCGATATCGCCGTTTGGTTAAACAACCTAACCGTTTCGTTAGGAAAAGGTATAGGGTCTTGATGAACGTGGATGATTTTATCGCTCCCTCCATCCCTCGCGCCCTCTCTCTCTCGCTCTCTCGCTCTCTCGCTCTCTCGCTCTCTCGCTCTCTCGCTCTCTCGCTCTCTCGCTCTCTCGCTCTCTCGCTCTCTCGCTCTCTCGCTCTCTCGCTCTCTCGCTCTCTCGCTCTCTCGCTCTCTCGCTCTCTCGCTCTCTCGCTCTCTCGCTCTCTCGCTCTCTCGCTCTCTCGCTCTCTCGCTCTCTCGCTCTCTCGCTCTCTCGCTCTCTCGCTCTCTCGCTCTCTCGCTCTCTCGCTCTCTCGCTCTCTCGCTCTCTCGCTCTCTCGCTCTCTCGCTCTCTCGCTCTCTCGCTCTCTCGCTCTCTCGCTCTCTCGCTCTCTCGCTCTCTCGCTCTCTCGCTCTCTCGCTCTCTCGCTCTCTCGCTCTCTCGCTCTCTCGCTCTCTCGCTCTCTCGCTCTCTCGCTCTCTCGCTCTCTCGCTCTCTCGCTCTCTCGCTCTCTCGCTCTCTCGCTCTCTCGCTCTCTCGCTCTCTCGCTCTCTCGCTCTCTCGCTCTCTCGCTCTCTCGCTCTCTCGCTCTCTCGCTCTCTCGCTCTCTCGCTCTCTCGCTCTCTCGCTCTCTCGCTCTCTCGCTCTCTCGCTCTCTCGCTCTCTCGCTCTCTCGCTCTCTCGCTCTCTCGCTCTCTCGCTCTCTCGCTCTCTCGCTCTCTCGCTCTCTCGCTCTCTCGCTCTCTCGCTCTCTCGCTCTCTCGCTCTCTCGCTCTCTCGCTCTCTCGCTCTCTCGCTCTCTCGCTCTCTCGCTCTCTCGCTCTCTCGCTCTCTCGCTCTCTCGCTCTCTCGCTCTCTCGCTCTCTCGCTCTCTCGCTCTCTCGCTCTCTCGCTCTCTCGCTCTCTCGCTCTCTCTC